>JAUPMG010114133.1:0-11934 GCA_031762675.1 Pachysandra terminalis | reverse complement strand
TGCTGACTTGTGTTGACCTTGATGATTGACTTGTATGTTGGATGAGGGTACCATGAGTATCCATGATTGTGATTGTGATTGTGTTTGTGCTTGAATGACTTAAAATTGTGATTGTGGATGGGTGAGCTTCCACCATGGGTGAAAGTCCCTAGAGGTAATGCATGGTAAGGGTGTATTCCACCATGGGTGAAAGTCCCTAAAGGTAATGCATGGTAAGGGTGTATTCCACCTTGGGTGAAAGTCCCTAAAGGAAAAGGTCTTGTATGGGTGTATTCCATCGTGGGTGAGAGTCCCTAAAGGATGAGTCTGGTTACAGGTGAGCTTCCACCATGGGTGCAATTCCCTAAACAGAACATGAATTTACTGGTGTATTCCATCGTGAGTGCAAGTCTCTTAAGGAATATGAATGGTGTTTCTACCATGGGTGCAAGGTCCTAAAAGGACGGGTCGTATGGTTGTGAATTGGAATGAGCACATGACTGGGCTAGGCCTGGTGACACCCAGCATTGTATTGCACCTCATTTCGCTCCATGCTTGCATCATCCACTTGCATTGCATTGCACTTGTGTTTGCATTGACTGTGGTGCATATTCATTTTGACTTGTTTGATTGTTATTGTGATTGTGATTGTGATTGGGTCGCATTGGTCGTAGTAAGGTGGGACTTTGTGGTTAATGGTCGTAGTATGGTGGGACCATGTGGTTATGGGCGTGTTTCTACTGTGGGTGAAAGTCCCTAAAGGAAAGGTTCGTACATGTGACTTCCTCCGTGGGTGCAAGTCCCTAAAAGAATAGTTGTGTAATGATATGTGATATGTATTTATGTGGTTACAGGTGTGTTTCCACCGTGGGTGAAAGTCCCTAAAGGAAAGGTTTGTACATGTGACTTCCTCCGTGGGTGCAAGTCCCTAAAAGAATGGTTATGTAATGATATGTGATATGTATTTATGTGTTTACAGGTGTGTTTCCACCATGGGTGAAAGTCCCTAAAAGAAAGGTTTGTACAGGTGACTTCCTTCGTGGGTGTAAGTCCCTAAAAAAATGGTTATGTGAATACTTTTGTGAACATAGATAGACTATGTGGATGATATGTGATATGTGTTTATGTGGTTATTTGGCCGTAGCATGGTGGGACCATGTGGTGTATGTTGATATGATTGGTTGGCCGTATTATGGTGGGACCATGTGGTGCATGTTTATATGTTGACTGGTCGTAGCATGGTGGGACCATGTAGTGTTTTGTTGTGGAACAAAGTTAGACTATGTGACTGCTATGATCTTTGTTATTGTGTCACATGGTGGGACCATGTGTATGCATGTATGTCTGTTTGGTTTGCAACATGGTTGGACCATGTAGAATATGTTTTAAACATGATGGGATCATGTGGTTAGTATTAACATAGCGAGACAATGGGATTGTGAACTATTGACTGGTTATGCTTGGAGTTGTATGGTTTCCATGTGAATAGCGATTTCATATGATGATTGTATTATTCATACTAGTATGTGAGATTTAGTATGATGATATGTTTAAATACATTTGACTGTGATATTATATAATGGGTGAAATGCATGTAATGAATCGTATTGTTATGCATGCATAAAATTAGATATTGTAGTCTCGTTGTATATCTCGACTAGGCTTCGGCTGATCCGTATCTCTGTACGTCATCTGCTCGTTTGACGTGTTGGTCTGGAGAAGAGATCCCTTTGGTTTTAGAAATCTGATTTTCGTGATGGTGTACACTTGGTTTTTGATTACATTGGTTTGACTTTGTATGGGCAGTAAACTTGTAATAGAGATTATTCAGTTTACTTTACTTTGATTGTGGGTTGTTAGCTCAACATATTTTTAGTTGGGCTATGCTATGATTTTAATTTTGATAGACTTCCGCTGGTGTTTATAATTGTTGTGAATCTGATTCAACCAAGATTGGTTTGATATTGTGGCTGGTTATCCGTATCCACGTGGTGGGTCCGAAGGTCAGTTCCTTGGAATCCTCGAGATCCTATATCTCGGATTTGGGGCGCCACACTTGGCCACAAGGCTGAATAAGTAACCACCACATTGCTTACCTGTAAGCTGGACTCCCAAGTCCGAGATAACCTCCTGAAGTCTCCACTCCTGCCTCATCAACTGTGCAAGAACTCCACGCGGTTTACGGCTCAAAGCGTCTGCCACAACTTAGCCTTCCCATGATGGTAGCTAAGCGTCGAAATGTAGTCATTCACAAGCTCTAACCACCTCCTCTGATGCGTATTCAGATCCTTTTGAGTGAAAATATATTTCAAACTCTTGTGATCCGAAAACAACTTGAACTCCTCTCCATATAGGTAGTGCCCCCAAAGCTTCAAAGCAAAAATGATGGCGGCCAACTCTAGATCATGAGTAGGGTTGTTGTGCTCATGAACTTTAAGTTTCCTAGAAGCGTATGCCACAACACGACCCTCCTGCATAAGAATAGTTCCCAAGCCTTGAAAGGACGAGTTGGTGTAGATTTCCATCTTTTGTCCTGCAACTGGTACAACAAGAACGGGTGCCGATATCAACCTCTTCTTCAGCTCCTCAAAATCAGCTTCACACTTCTCATCCCAAATGAATTAGACTTCCTTCCGAGTCAAGCGAGTCAAAGGCGCCGAAATTGATGAGAATCCCTTGATAAACCTTCTAGAATAACCCGCAAGATCTAGCAAAATCTTGATCTCCGAAGCATTCTTAGGTCATTCCTAACCAAGAACTGCCTCAACCTTGGCCGGATCCACATAAATACCATTTTTGGATACCATGTGCCCAAGAAACTGGACCTCTTCCTTCCAGAAGTCACACTTCTCCAGTATAGCATACAAATGGTGGTCGAATAAGGTTTGAAGGACAATCTATAGATGCTCCTCATGCTCCTCTACAGATCTCGAATACACCAGAATATCATCCACGAAAATAACCATGAAACGATCAAGGAAAGATCTAAACACCCGGTGCATAAGATCCATGAAGGCTGCAGGTGCGTTCGTCAATCCGATTGGCATGACAACGAACTCATACTGAACATATCAGGTATGAAAAGACGTCTTCTGAATATCTTCGTCTCAAATCCTCAATTGATGATATCCCGATCTCAAGTCAATCTTTGAGAAGTATTGCGCTCCCCTCAACTGGTTGAACAGATCGTCAATCCTCCGCAATGGATAGTTCTTCACAATGACTCGGTTCAGCTGCCTGTAGTCGATGCAAAGCCGTAGAGAACCGTTCTTCTTCACAAAAATAACTGGCGCTCCCCAAGGTGAAGTACTAGGCATGATGAATCCATGGGCAATCAACTCGTCCAATTGTGCCCACAACTCTTGCATCTCGATCGATTCCATTCTGTAAGTCGCGAGCGAAATAGGACTAGTATCAGGAATAAGATCGATGCAAGAATCTACCTCCCTTTTAGGTGGTAAACCCGAAATTTCTTGGAATACGTGGCCAAAATCTCTCACCACAGGAATCTCCTCTAAGGTTAGCTTCTAAACGCTTTCCGTAGCAAACAAGGAGTCGGACTGATAATGATCCTTCTTTGATCCACGAAAAGTCAAGCAACGACCTCCAGGAAGATGAAACAAAACTGATTTATCAAAACAGTTAATCTTGGCATGATAGGCTGAAAGCCAATCCATACCAAGAATCACCTCAAACTCCATCATATCTAATACAATAAGATTTGCCTCTAAGTTAAGGTCTCCTAACCTCACCATACAAGTTCTACAAACTCGGTGTAGGGTTGCGATACTCCCAACTGGGTTGGCAATACACAAAGAATGCTCTAGCGCGCTAGGGGTGTAAACCCAAAAAATCCATGCAACTAGTGGAGATAAATGAATGGGATGCACCAGAGTCAAATAACACGCGAACAGGAGTATGGAACAGGTGAATGATACCTTCCGCTATGGAATTCGTAGCGCAGTCATTTCGAGGAACATCGGTGTCTGTCAGGGCATGAACTCTGCCGTGCTGAGTTGGTCGAGGCGATGCAGGCTGTCCATTTCTCCGTGGTGCCCTGCAGAATCGCTGGAGGTGTCCTTCCTTGTCACAGTTGTGGCAAGTCCTCGTCTCTTTCCCCGGAAACATCTGATCCTGAGGTGGTAGGGTCTAGCGTGGCACGTCACGTGCTAGCGCTGTAGGTGTTGCTGGTACTGCAAGTGAAACTGCATCTCTAGGAGGATTCCTCTCTTGTCGGAAATGAGATCGCTGCTGCCTGTCCCGACCTGGGCTTGAGTGATGGTGCTGGTATCTCCCACTGCCACTGCTGCCACTCCTGTTTGACTTGGGCTGATCCCTCAGTGCTGCAGATCTGTCCATATCTCATTCAACATGCCTAGCGCATTCCAGAACTTCTGTGTAGGTCTTCAGACGCTGAGGAACAACTCTGGATTGAATGGCGGGACGTAAACCTTCCTCGATCTTGGTTGCTTTGTCTGCCTCATCAGTAACCATGTGAGCTACATATCTGGATTGCATCGCGAACCGGTCCTTGTACTAGGCCACCATGAGAGTTCCCTGCTCCAGTCACATGAACTCGAAAGCCATCTGCCTCCTATAGCTGCTCGGTAGATTGTTCTCCAGAAACTGTAGATGAAATTGCTCCCACTTCATCTTGGATGTCAGTCTCCTCTCGATCATCTCCCACAAATGAAGGGCTTCCCCTTTCAACAAGAAGGTGGCATGGGTCACACGCTGCTGCTCCGGTACTCCATCGTCCTGAAGATCCGCTCTATGTCAAGGAGCTAGTCCTCTGCAAAGTGAGGCTCTCCCCGTCCTGCATACATCGGTGGGGTCAACTTCTTGAACTTCTCGAGCCAATTAATCCCAAACTTTGCACTCTCCTCTCGTCTATCACTGCTTAGCGTTACATCTGTTCGCGTTGGTAAGCAGCCAGATAGCCCAAAATTCGAAAAACATTCGCCATCTATGGGTCTGCATCAGCCTCAGTCCTAGTAGTTGAACTCTCCCCCACGGTAGCGTTCCTCCTCCTTCCTGCCATCAACACACCCGAACATCCATTTAGGTCTCGACAAGATACACCTCCTAGTAAGCATAAAACACTCATAATCATAACAACAAACAAAATCACGTCGCACACAATCCTATAGTTCGTCTATGTAGCTCCACCTAATCTTCAGTTTCTATGTGATACCTAGTGCTATTAATCTCTAACAATAACAACCATACTCTGAGCAAACCTTATGCTCTAATACCAATCTGTCACACCCCAATCCCCGTGGCACGACTCCCAATGAGGGATTGCATGGATCTCAAGGTGAGACCTTCGGGATCCACAACTGGACCACGGATTCCCACCATAACATAAATAAACTAAAACCAATAATACTTTCATTTAAATAAGATCAGAGTGCAAAAGTAGAACTACGACATAAATAATCCAATCAAAAGCAATTGTTTACCAAAAACAAAGTATGGGCCTCAGCTGCGCCCAAAATCGTAAGTGTAAACCTCCAAATCCAACATGTGTAACTTCAAACGAATACATCATAAATAAAGTCTAACTCCCTTGGGAGTGCAAAGCAAGGAAAATAGCAAGTCAAGTCCACAAGCAGCATCATCTCCAACTAGAGCGGTCCCTCTTCTTCCCATCCTACAACATAAAACGTTGCGTGAGCCTATGATGCTCAGTAAGATACATGGAATGTTCACCTGTCCTCTCATTGAAATCAATCACAAGGGTTAGTACGATAATAATTCAATAACAAGTACAACATAAACAACATAATCCAATGCCAGATGAGTAGTTTAAATGAGATGGAGTGAGGTGAAATCATTCAAATGACCTAAGATAAATGCAATAAGTATCACACACAAACACTGATGGATATGCACAATGTGATGTACTAAGATTAACATTGCTTGATAAGTGGACCTCATATGACGCTTCCCACAATAAAGGCTGATTTAGGACGTATCCAAGGAATTACCGGAATCCATTCTCCGTTCCGGGCGCTAACCCATGGCACGAAGGCTACCATACAGTACCGCAAATTTCCGAGTGTACAATACTTGAGGGGTAGCGAACTTGTATAGGCGCTCACAAGCATCCTACCCTAGTTTAAGTGGGCCCTTTCATCCCATGGGTATATAGTCAATCCAGTCCGGAGGCATTGCAATTATTTCTCCGTAGATTTCAACCTCCCAGTACACTTATCAATTGACATCGAACTAGTATGTAATGCATTAAAGAGGATGTCAAGTGAAGGCCTACAATAGAAACTATCCGAGCGCTCATAGACTCGGATAATTTGATTGCCCATGTTCACAAGCATCTATCCGTTATCCCAACAAACGCATCAATCAAGTATTTTTACTACAAGTCAAAAACTAAACGAGATCAACCTAAGGGGGGAATGGTGGTCACACGAACCTCGGAGCACCATGATTGACTGTCACTATTCAAGTCTGGCTTTCGGAACCAACAACAGCAACGGCCGAAGCCCCACACCATCCACCTCGACCATCCTCCCAAAAATTCCCATTTATTGTGCAAGTTACAGGTCCATCGGCAGAGATGTCGGTGGACTGAGGTCTACTGAAGGGTCAAAATAATCTAAAAGCACGTCTCTGTTGGTAGAGCCGTCGGTGGATAGAAGTTCACTAAGAAAGTACAGGGTCGTGGTGGACCGAATCCTACCGAATAGCAAGATTAGCTTACAAAATGGTCTCTGTCGACAGAGGAGTCGGTGGGCCGATGCCTGCCGACCTGCTCGAATATTGGGTTTTCAGGGTTTTTCTTTGGGTCTCGAAATCCAAACTTAGGTTATTAAATACGTTCTAAACATTCTATACTCACTTATAAGTCTCCGAAAACATGAATAAACAATAGTAGAACATCCAAAAACCATTATAACAAAGATTTAAACATTTAATCAACATTATAATCAAACATTTATTCGGATAAAAACATGAGTTATCGATTTCAACAAAAGAAATATGATCCCCCCAGCAACTTACCTGAATCTTCTTGAATCTCTAAATACTCTCAAGAACGCTATTCCTCATGAGAAATAAGGCTGCAACGATCCAAGCCTCCACAAGTCTTGGCTTCAACGTGCTCCACAAAGTCTCCTTCTTCATCTTCTCCTCCTCTCTCCATCTCTCCAGCAGCTCTCTAAAACTCAGATCAAAACCAAAACAATATGAGGTGAGAATTAAAAACCCTAATTCTCTTAAACCTCTATTGCCAAAACACAAAGCAAACCTTCCAAAACAGAATGCACATCCCCTTTGATCGTGCGTTCAAAACTGGAATCTCAACTAATTTGATTCTATTCAAATCAGTTCCCTATACTTATCATAATAAGAAAATAACTCGAAACCATATAATAATACACAGTTATCCGTATAGCATATTAATCTTATTTATATAGCAAATAAATACAGAAAAATATCATTAAATACTATAAATTCAAATCGTTAAATATGGGCGATCTTTTAGTGGATTTAGATCACTACAAACTTCTTGGGATGAGAATACCTAAATTTGATAAGGAAGATTCCATCGCAAATTCCTTGGAATGGGAATTACTAAACTTGATATGGACGATCCCGATGCGGACTTCTTGAGTGTAAATCCCTAAATTTGGAAGAAATAATTAGTTATGGCAATTGAGCACAGTTGGTTGTAAATCCTACAAAACCATGATGTGCACATGAGAGGTAAGAGAGCAATGTCCAACAATAGTAAATTGGATGCCAAGGTAACTTGGAAACGTCTGATCGTCGGGATAGGAATTGCATTAGTTAGCATTTATACTATGTGTGTTGCATCACTTGTAGTTGCTGTTTTGAATGTTCGTATAATGATGTGAATAAAATGCTAAGACTAGAGGCTTGATGTATGATCGTATTTTGCTGCTTTAACTGGATCATGATATCACTGCAATTGGTTTTAGACTACGATGTTTTATGAGAATTGGTGACAAATGTGTTTCTTACTCTGCATTCCTAGGTCACACGACTTTTCATGTTGCAAGATGACGTGTGGTGAGGACGGATAAGGACTATGTGATGCCGTTTATTTCTTTTCTGCTTAGACCTTGTGATTATGTTTTCTTGGATTAGAACGTCATGTTTTTGTTTCCATGGAGGATTATAAGCTGTAATGGATTATTTTCTTGTTTAGATCACTGTCACATCCTAAACCATTGAGACCATCGATATTCCCAATAGTTCAGTATGTAAGTCTCACCCCAATAAAACATACGAGTGGGAAGAAATAATCAAAACATAAGCGGAAGTAAACAATAATAGTTTTAGGTATACTTAATTAAAAATACATAATCTGGTCTTATTATAACTGATTTAATGAATCTATAATAACAACTACTACAAAATCCTATCCACTATTTCCTCAATTCTAGTCCCATCCCAAGCTCTCCTTGTGCTACTTGATTCCTGAAAAATATAAATAAACATATATAAGCTGGAAAGCCCGGATGAGTAGTCCTTCAAAGGAAGGTATTTACTCAAATCCCAATGTTATGAAATACAAACAATATGATAGATAAAATAATTATAATCTGGAAATTATAAGATAAATATTGATAATCATAACATAAATTAAATAACAAGTGTTTCTCTCCCAATCTCACTTTGGTATATGAAATAATGGTCCATATCAATAATCCGACTTTTATATGCAAAATTAGATCAAGTGTATCATACACAAGATACTCACAATAATGTTAACAAACAATATGCAATGCAAGTGCAGTTTAGTATGTTAATCATGTAAGTTCCCACATGATCGATCATTCTTTAAGCAAAATGTCTTCTCGAACCATCCCCCCATACAAGGCCACTCTCAAGTTAAGATATTCTATGTGCGCATGATAGTTCTAAGGGGTTTTGACCTAGAGGGCACAATTCTCCAATTTATTTGTGATCATGGGTAATACTCCAAAGAATTCCAATTGTAAATTCCTCAAAGAATTGTATAGATTAACAAATAACAGAAGGATATATGCTTCAAATATTGGGCATCAAATCTTGAACATTCCCCCACATTATTATCTTTCCACAAGTCTGTTGGGGTTTACCATGCAAGGATATAGCCCTCACCTTGGGAGCAAACAAATAAATTGGTATATTGGGATGTACAGTCCCTCAACACATAATAAATAACATAGTCCAACCATAGGACAAAATGGGTAAAATAGTCAAGTCTCAAGTGTACTTCAATCCCATCAAAGGCCTAGGGTCTCAGACTTTGCTATCATAGCAGGGTAGTCCAAATGCAACTCATATTTTCAAATCATTAATTAGCACAACAATGTCTCAAAGGCATATATTCACATCAGCAAGGACATGAGCACATTCTCATGATTCTAAGTTTAACAATGCATAAGTTCACATATTAGGCAGAATTGTCCATGTGCATATAATAATCATAATAGCAGTAATGATATATATATATATATATATATATATATATATATATATTATCATAATTAATAAGGCATTCCACTCACATATGCACTAATTTACACATAATCATATAAATAATGGTAAAACATAGTCATTGAATTATTATGGGTAAGACACTGCTAGAATGGTTAGGAGTCTGGTTTCTCAAGTCTCTCAAAATATCACTTCCTAATCCAAGGCACTAATTGGGTTAAAATCAGTTTAGACTTGGTTAGAATGGTCTTGGGTTATTAGGTTTATTTATGGGGTCTAATGTCATGGTAAATCAATTAGCTTAGGTCTCATTTAAGTGTCAAAAGGTTTAGGGTTCAATTCAAGTCATTATGGCTCCCAGCGCATGCTCGGCGCCTGTATTGGCATGTGTCTCGACGTGTTCAAGGGTCGCTGGGAGGTATGGCATGAGGGTATTCTGGGTTTGGTCAATACAGAGCCTCGGGGCATATCTTGGCGTATCGAAATATGTCTCTGCGTGAAAACCAGGGACCTAATTTACTTACTGTGATGCTCGATGAGTACTCGGCTGTAGTGACCCTGATTCTATCATTTAATTTAATTATTAAAGGATAAGATAATCAGAATTAAAGCCTTAGGATTAAATTGAAATTAAAATAGGCTGGATTGGACCTATTCGTAATTAAGAAAAGTTAGTGATTAATTATGTGATTTTGACGAATTTAGGTGTAATGGGCCTGGACCCAACACAACAACATTAGTGGACATTGGGCTGGAAGAATTGGCCCATTGAGCAAGGTAAGGGTACTTTGGACTTTTACTTGATTATTTGACTTATCCCTTCTCCCTTGCTGCCCAGCTCTGCACCTTCTCTGGCCTGCTTCTGGCGCTAGAGCCTTGCCTCCACACTCGTAACCCTCCTGCTGGCCGTCATGGGGAGGAAAAATTGTAAGACTTCCACCCCGCCCTGCTGCTCGGGTGGCCTCTGTTGCTAGACTTGCTCCTATTGGCCTAGAGCAAGGCCTTTTGACCAACCCTGCTTCTTTTCCTCATTTGGTTAAAGGTGCTGCTGGTGGTAGGAAGGGTAGTCTGCCTCTTGCTTTGACTATCTCTTCTTCCCCTTGCCTGCTTGCCCCCTGCAGCCCCGTGTCCTTGGCGCTGCCAATGGTTTGTTGACCACCCCTGGTGCTTTACCTATTAAGGATAGTACCTTTGCTACATTGGGGATGCCCCTTTCTACACCTATCACCACGTCCCCCTGCTCTCCTACTTTGTTACTGTCTTATGACAAAGGACCATCACCTTGTCTGCATCAAGTGCAGGAGTGCAGTGTGCCTTCCACTAGGTTGTCTCATTGAATTACAGGCTCCATTCCTGCTAGCTCTTCCCCTCCCCCACCATCTCCCCACCCCTCTCCTCGTGCTTGGTCAAGTCTATTTGCTAATTCAGCTCCCCCTTCTCACACCAAGCCGTCATACTTCCCTTCTACTCTTAAGGATGGAATATTAGTGGTTTGTCCCCCTAAGGAGGTTATTGATGCAGGTATTGCCTGTGGGAAGGCATTTTGGTGGGGCACTTCCTTGACAAGAAATTACCATTGAATGTGGTGAAGTCATTTGCCCAAAGGCCGTGGGGAAAACTTAGTAATGTTGAAGTTACCTCTAATAACAATGGCTTCTATTTTTTTTTATTTTTCAGCAAGGATATCAAGGATAAGGTTCTTGCTTCTGAACCTTGGAATTTTACTGGTAAACTCCTTATCCTGAGAGAGTGGAGACCAAAGATTCCATTGTTCGAAGTATGCCTCAATACTAATCCCATTGGATCAAGCTCTACAATGTTCCTCCTGAACTTCGGACATCAGAAGGCCTTAGCTATGTAGCAAGTGCAATGGGATTTCCTCTCATTGTTGATACACCCACTTCGAATAGTCCACTGATGAAATTTGCAAAGGTTTGTGTTGAGATTAATACTGATTCAGACCTACCCAATAGCTTCTCACTCAATATTTCAGGCAACTTTTTGACTGAGGAACTCATTGATATAGAAGTTGAGTATATGTGGAGACCTCAGACGTGTACTAATTGCAAGTGTTTTGGACATGGGACCAAGGCCTGTCCTATTGCTGCTAAGGTGCCTAAGAAGTGGGTGCCTACTGGAAGAGTAGTGAACCTGGACTATAATCAAGAAGAAGAACAATTACCCCCTTCACCTGCCCCTAAGGAAGGAATCTCTTCCCACAACAAGATTTGTGAGACACACAGGGTTGAACCTCATACCAAAAGGAAGCACACTCATGCTCCTGGCTTGTCTGTTGAGTCTAATATATGTGGCACTAGAGAGGAGCGCCACTCCAATACAGTAGCTATTAGAACTATTGAGAATCACATCCTGCCAACCCATGACAGTATTGTGAAGGCCACTGTAACCCCCAATATTTATTTAGCTCAGCACCTCAGTTCTTCTACTAACAAGTTCAGTATACTCATGGAAGAAGGGGAAACATCT
>JAUPMG010114132.1:0-25724 GCA_031762675.1 Pachysandra terminalis | reverse complement strand
ATATCTATAATTCTTTTTTCTATGTGGGTTTCTTCCAAAGGTGATAGAAAGGCATATTAAGTTTTACCAAAAAAAAAAGAATAATAATAATTGGAAATGCTTAAAGCAACGTGTCGCACGTGGAACCCTGCAATGTGCTGCAAGTTGTTTCCTAGCATTAATCCTTAAAAAAGAAAAGAAAATAACACGACAATCTCAGAATATTGTGTTTGGAAGCATCCCTCTTCCAACAAAATTCCTCCCATGGCCCCTCCATTGTCCATGCATTTATCTGCACATATTTCCCCATGGCCCCTCCATTGTCCATGCATTCATCTATATGTATATATATATATATCCTAATCATTTGAGGTTAGGCATCCTAATTAATGGTATCATGCCTCTTCAAAGCAAGTGTTTGATAACAGATTAGATCATATAGTTGGGTTCCACAAGATGAGATTGGTGGGCTGGATTTTTGATGAAATTGTTGTGGTCTACGAAAGCTGTATACTTCTTATAATATGTTTCCTAAAGCAAGAACTAACCTAATAACATGTTTAACCAAAAACAAAAAAATTAACCTAATAACAAGGTATAATGCAAATCAATCAAAATCAAGACATGGTTAAAAAGGATAGTTCCATGTTTACACAGTAAAACGTTCATAATTATAAATGGACAAACAAGAAAATCACTAGTCCTGATTTGAGGTGTTTCTAAGCTGGCCCATGCCAAGGCATATATATAATAGATATAATAGAGTATTTGTGACTAACTCAGTCAAGGGAGACTGAACATGGATTTATGGGCAAAACAGAGCTTCCCACCATAAGCAACATTACAAGTATAAGCTGACATTAGGCAAATCTCTGTACCTCCATACTTTTGGTGGTATCCGGATCTATGAAAGATTATGCACGTACCCTTGTAGGTCCAAATTGTAAGTTAGCAATTAACATTTATTAGGCCAATAATAGCATTTGGAAGTAACTAGGCCAAATAAGTTTCAATTTTTAATTAAATTAAGTATTAGGCCAAACAATTTTTTAGTCTTTAATCAAACTAGATAATCCTAGTTGAAAATAGTTGTTTGGTTTAGATAGCCTTTTCGAAAAGAGAGACGCCAGGAAGGAACGTATCACTTTCAGCCTTTTTGTATTTTCATTTTTATAGGTTGATATTTGAAATTTATGTCATTTTTCAGAGTTGCAATGCGTTGCTCTTTATGCCATTGTCTTCGTACATATATGAGATGTATAGATACGATTTTGATTGTTAGTTTAAAATTTTTACATATATGAGATGTATAGATGCGATTTTGATTCTTAGTTTAAATTTTTATTAACATTGGTGGTGCAGACACTCAATTTTGGCCAATTTATTTGAATTATCTTCAAATGAGTGACAATCAACTTTTAGAAAGCCTTAGAATATACTTAGGATCAAAAGATTTAAATTCTACCATGATAAGGGTCCGTTTGGTCAAATATTCTAATTAATAATGGATTCTTTGTTAATTTATTTTTTAATTAAATAAAAACTCATATTTTGGTATAGCCCAATCTATATAATCTAAACTCTTTAATCATGTTCTTGTTTAACCCAATCCACAATCCAAGTCTATTAAGATAAGCCAAATCCACATAGTCTATATAATTTGTCTCAAAATTATACAAAAGGACAAACCCAATACACCTCGTCACACCTATCCCAGGCCTTTCATAGTTTTGGCATTCTCATTATAACTCAAGAAAGAGGTGGTTTACATTCTAAGTTGGGATTAATATCGGTCTTTGGTCTTTGATCCATCAATTCATACAACCAACCCAAGTTTTTCACTATTTTGGCATCACCTTTGGAGTTCAAAGATGAATACATTTACCATCCATAATGGGAGAAGTCTTGGTCAATGATCTTTGATCCATTATTTATTAACACTTATGCCATCCATCCATATCAATTATTCTCACCTAATCTTTTGACATTTACACTTTTATCCTTGACATTTTCATCACTGAAAGTGTAAATCCATATAAAAAAAGTTATTATGGAACTTTACCCTATCCAAAAGATCAAACTACGTGTTTTCAAATACAAAAAATAACCCAAGACCTTTAACCTTAGCATATAAATAACCCTCCCATCACCCATCTCAAGACACCTTTAAGCCTTCCCTTTAGGCCTTAGAGAAACTCTTCTTCTTTAAAAATTCTTAGAAATAATCTAGATGATTCTCTAAAAGAAGTAAAACTAAACCCAAGTTTATCAACTCACTTTTAAAGAGAAAAAGGATTAAAGGGAAGCAATTCAAGAAAGTTTACACTTCAAGAAACAAAGAGGTAATTCTTATCTCATCAAGTTCGTTAATGCTGTAGTGTTCTTATTTTTAGCCTTCTTTTATATGTCATTTCTCTTATTATGTTAGCATGTTGTTGGCTTTTAAATATAGTTAGCTACTTAAATGTTAAACCAAGTATGGAGTAGCTCTTTTTCTTAATCAATGAGAATATAAGACTCTTCCTTTTAACTTGATTTTTTTTTTTTTATGTAGTTTCATTTTTAAGTTTGTACCTTATTCTTAAGTGATTAGTTTTTCTTTATGTATTAAAACAAGTAAAGGTTAGTTTCTATTTTAATTAATGAGAAAATAAAACTTTCTTTTTATTTGTTCTTTTCTTCAGGCTATGCTATTTTCATGCTTTCGTTCTTCTATCATATAGTTAGTTCTTTTTTTATTTATGAAACCAAGTAAGGATCACTTATCAATTAATGGAAAAGTAGAACTCTCCTTTAAACTTGATTTTTTTCTTAGATTGTATCTACTTTAAGTTTTCTTTTGTAACAATATAGTTAGATCTCTTCTTTATGTTGAAGTAAGTACTTGTTCTTTTCTATCCAATGGGAAATAGAACTTCTCTTATAACTTAGCCTTCTTGTGTCATTCTATTTTTAGGTTTTTTTTCTTTTTCTCATCTAGTTAAATATTGTTATTTATATGTGAAATCAAGAAAGATTGGTTATCTTCCCAATCAATGGGAAAGTGCGCTTTCTTTTTTAGGTTATCCAATTTCTACATGTACTGTCTTCTTTTTTCTTATATTATAATGTCGTTAGTTCCTTTGAATCTATGTAATGTTCTTGTTCTTGTCTTCATATCAATCCACTTATAAATTCATGTATTCATCTTCATAGTCTTCCTTGTAATCATACTTTTTTCTATTTTATTAGCATATTTGGTTTATCATGTTATAAGTGTAAATTATGAAGAGTTTTTAAGAAGTGTTCTCTTTCAATTCTGGAGAGCCACAAATGTGTATATTAATAGAGTTTACAAAAGTACAAAGTGCAAGTTGGTTACAACTAGAATTTGAATTTAAAGATATACATGTAGGCATGCTAACAACTACTTATAAATAGAGTCCATGTGCTTATGGACTCTTATCCGTAACACCCCCTCAAGCGTTGCGGGTTTGGTTGAACAACAAGTTTTGATCGTAATAGTAAAAACCGTGGGCTTAATAACGGTTTTGTAAGAAAATCAGCCATCTTATCATTAGAGAAGATGAATCGAGCATGAGGATTTTTCTTAGCAAACTTGTCACGAATGAAGTGAAGATCAATCTCCACGTTTTTAGTGCGAGCATACAAAATTGGGTTAGAGGTGAGATACGTTGCTCCTATGTTGCACACCATAACACATGAGAAGTTAGAAGATATACACCACATTTGTAAAGAGGGGATTGAAGCTACGAAATTTATGTTGTAGCATTTTCAAGTTCACGATATTCATACTCAATACTGGAACGTGCTACAGTGTGCTGCTTCTTGCAATTCTATGATATAAAGACTGGAACCAAGATAAATACAAAATCTACTTATAGACCATATGTCATTAGGACAGTCTGTCCAATCGGTATTAGAATAGCATTGAAGGGAGCTAGTGGATGGGGAAGAATAAAGGTGATCAAGTGTAACTATGTTTTTCAAATATCGAAGAATTCGTTTCACAGTAGACCAATGAACATCACTTGGTTTTTGCATTAATTGACATACCTTAATGACAAAGAAGCCAATGTCAAGTTTTATAAAGGAGAGGTACTGTAAAGCTCCCACAACACTTTGATATTTTGTCGGATCCAATAATGAAACTCCATCAAACTGGGATAGAGGACGAGCAACAACCATTGGTGTAGCATATGGTTTCGCACCAGTCATTTTGGTACGATTCAATTGATCAACTATATATTTGGATTGAGAGAGAAAAATGCCAGATGAAGTCTTGTGAGCTCCAATACCAAGAAAGTAGGACAATGAACTCAAATATTTTGAGCAAATTCTCATCCAATTCACTTGATAAGATGAGTGAAAAATTCTGGATTATTTCACGTGACAAGAATATCATCCACATATACTAAGATATCCATTGTCAAGGATTGATGTTTGAGAATAAATATGGAGGAATCAACTTTAGAACCTTTGAAGCCTAACTCAAGGAGAAACATATTAAGCCGTTGAAACCAAGCCCGTGGAGCCTATTTAAAAGCCCATACCAAGCTTGATGCAACTTGTAGACATAAATAGAATGGTTTTGATTAAGAAAATCAGGTGACTGGCACATGTAAACATCTTCCTTCAAAAATCTATGTAAAAAGCATTGGACACATCAAGTTGGATAATAACCCACTTGTGAGCTATTATAATGGATAGGATAGTCCAAATAGTAACAGGCTTAACCACATGACTGAATGTCTCATCATAATCGAGCTTTGGTTATTTGAAATTAAACGAGCTTTCTATCAATCTATTCTACCATCGAGCCTTGTCTTAAGTTTGAAGATCTATTTACAATCCACTATATTCATATAAGAATAATATGATACAAGTGTCCACGTTCCAATGGATAAAAATGAATTATACTCCTGATCCATAGCCTTCCTCCAATTGGGATCCTTGATAGATTAACTAAAGCATGTGGGTTCAAAAAAATTAGGAGATAAGGTTGAGATCAAGGCTTGAGGAAGAGGAAAACGAGTGGTAAATTTCTTTTTTTGGCTTTCGTATACCATATCGATTCCTTGTAACCACGTGATAAGTGGAAATGGGAGTCTAAGAGGAGTTTAAATCTTGTGGGTCACACGACTTTTCTAAATGTTGAGTTTGAGAGAAAAGAAGTTCCCAACGAGTTGCTTTGTTTTGCATGTGGCAAAAGAGATAAGTGAGCATGGAATGCTGAATTTGAGGGAATAGAAGAGTCCAATGAAATAGTTTATTCCCCATTTGTCAAAGGAGTTACAAATGAGTCATGCATTGCTAAAATTGAGGGGATAGGAGATCCCAACGACTTATCTTGTTGCTCATCAAAGGATTGTTTAGATAAGATAGACTCCTCATTTTTAGGAGCTCTATTCCTTTGAACATATGTCCTTAGTGGAGAGGAAATATTTGAGCATTAAAGTCTATCTTGCAATAAATCTTAAGAGATTGGTCATTCCTTTCCTTGTGGAAAATAGTAGGAGATAAATGTGGGTCATGTCGCCTAGAAATTGTTGGAGAAGAATTAGGAACATAAGCAGTCCTTGGTGCAATTAAAGTGGGGAGCGATTGTTGCACGAGTATACGAGATAAGAGGGCCCACATGTTCTTGAAGATTGCCTTGTGGATTCAACAACTGCATTAACTGGATCAGTTTGCACACATGGCAAAGACGAACCAGAATTATATGGTGATGTAGATCCTAAAAGATCCAAGGATAAAGAAGGTCTCGTCCAAGTTTGAATAAGATCTTTTGGAATAATTAAACTTGAACCAAAATAATTATCCTTGTCTTGTGACTTGTGTAGAGAAAAATAAGGGAACTCAAGCTTATTGAAGACAACATGTCGAGAAATAAAAATGCTATTTGACAAAGGATTCAAGCACCTATGGCCATGATGAGAGTTGTTGTATCCAATAAAAACACATTTAGTGGATTTGAATTGAAATTTATGTGAATTATAGCTTCAAATATGGGAAGCAGGCACAACCGAAAACCTTTACGAATTTATGGTCCGGTTTATTTCTAAATAATTTCTTTAAAGAAATCATATTACCAATCGTTGGAGTGGGAAGAAGATTGATAAGATACACGACTGTGTGGAAAACAATATCCACCCATAATTGAAGAGGCATTGACTTATAGGCAAGGAGAGTAAAACCCGTCTCAACAATATGATGGTGTTTCTATTTTGCTGAAAAGTTTTGCTCATGTGTATGAGGGGAAGAGGCATGATGATAAATACCTTGTGCAAATAAATATTTATTTTAGGACTGAACTCTCCACCCAATATGCAACGCTTTGATTGATCGACCAAAATATTTCTCGACATGAGTTTTGAAGTTAATTAAGATATTCAAAACATGAGATTTGCAAGACATAGGAAGAGCCAGGTGAATTTACTATAATCACCAAGAAAATGAACATAATATCAATTTCCATTATTGGACAAAATTGGGACAAGGTCCCAAACATGTAAGTACAATAGATCCAATGGACCAGATGACTGAGACATATATGTAAAAAAAAAAAGGTAAATTGTGATTTTTTCCAAATTGATAAGATGAACAAATATTATGCAAAGCCTTATTTGGACATTCGAAAATTTATTCGCAAACAAGACATGATCCACTATGCGAGAGGTAGGGTGGCCAAGCCGTTGATGCCGGATATCGGATAAACGCTCTCACCAATGAGTGCAGATTTAAATCAACTTTTGATGGTCTACAAGAAGGGAGTCGATAGAAACCATCTTTGACTTGTCCTTGAATTAGAACCCTCTCTATTTTGTTGTCCTTTATCATGCAAGAGGAATCATTAAATGCAACAGTAACATCGTTATCGGTTGTGAATTGTCTAATCGATAGCAGACTTTTGTTAATATCAAGAACATGAGGAATATCATTCAAAATAAATCTACTAGAGGAACTTGATAAGAGGGAAGAACTACTGTTGCATATTTTCAAACCTTATCCATTGCCAACATGCACTTGATTAGGTCCTATACATTCAACCTGAATGGATAGATTGTTGAGATCAACGGGAATATGATTTATGGCACCTAAGTCAGGGTACTAGGAAAAATTATTGGATGTATTGTCTAGCATAGCAGCAAGTGCAGACAGTTGTTCTTCTTGTAGAGCATGGTCATAGCGATTGTAGAAATTTATGAGTAAATGGCTTGGACGATTGCATATCTGACAAACGACTCATGAATTTGTAGAGAAGATCTGTTGTTGACCATTATTATGTGGTTGACGATCGCTGCCTTGATAAGTTGATTGTCCATGACCACGTCCTCTTCCTTCGATTGAAGTTTGGTTGGTGACGGGATGTCCATCCACCACCACGAGAAGAGTGATTTCCTCGTACTGCCACATGTGTAGTGATTCCACTTTGATCAAAGGAGGTGACATTTTGTTGAGCCAGTCTTATTTCCTGATTAAACAACAAATCATGCATTACATCTATAGAGACAAGGTCATAACGAGTAGTTATTGAAGGAGCAAATGATTCATATTCTGTACCCAAACCAGTAAGAACATAGAGGATTAAATCTTCATCAGATACATGTTGAGCTGTTGCATAGAGACTATCAGCTATTCCTTTGGCATTTTGCAAATAGTTTGACATACTCATTGATTCCTTTCGAAGTGTTTGTAGTTGCAACCTTAGTTGCATGACTTGAGATCTTGAGTGGGATGAAAAAATATTCTCAAGAGTTAATCAAAATTCTTTGGCGTTTGATAGACCAACGGCATAAGCAAGAACAATATCACTTAAAGAGGACACAATTCAACTAAGTAACAATTGATCATTCTTATGCCAAGCTGTATGGGTCAGATTTAGATAGGATTCAATCTCATTTTCATTAAACAAAATTTTCGTTGGACATATTTCTTCTCCGATTGGCATGTCCATGAGATCATATAATCGAAGAATGGGAAGGAATTGGGACTTTCATTATAGATAATTATTCCTATCTAATTTCAAGGAAACAAATGAGGAATACTACCAATTGGTGGAGTGGTATTTCTAAAAGATACATCATTAGTTGTAGCATTCACAGTTAATGATGATGGCTCCATGGTGTTTGACTTAAGTCTAGGTAGCTCTGATACCATGAAGAGTTTTTGAAAAGTGTTCTCCTTAACTTTTGGAGATCCATGAATGTATATATTAATAGAGTTTATAGAAGTACAAAGTACACATTCGTTATGACGAGAAACTGATTTATTGACAAATTCTAGGTGATTACAAAGAGACCCTATTGGGGATTTAAATAGAAAATATATAGAAATAAAAATAGAAACTAAATCAACCTAATCCAGTTTTGATAAGATTTTAAAACCAAATCCATATCTTTCAAATCAATACAAATCTTTATCAATTCTTCCATCAAATCTGTAACTTCCTTATTGGTGATATACACATGTACTAAACCTCTATGTGCTTTCCTTTGATACGTCTCTATACTCTTCCTTAAACTCATGCTAATTTGCAAATTTGCACGAGTTTGATTCTAATAATTGTATCAAGCTTGTTAATTTCCAAATCGCCATGCTCTTCTTAATGCAATTGTTGAAGTGATTGAAGAGAGAGAATAATATAGGTCTCAATGGACCAGACCTTGACGGGTCAATAGAAAGGGTAACCTTAATGGGTAAAGACCTCGATGGGATAAATAGCCTATTGGGCAGTAAAATGGTCCTCTTTGGGCCAATGTCTCCGTGCCTATAGTCTTGTTATAGGGGTTACATGCCTTTAAAATAGTTTCTTTGGGCCTAACATTGGATCATCGTGATCTTGCATTTGGTCTCACCAAATGGGATTATGAGTCCTAAAAAGGGACTCCTTGGGCCAAACAAATGGTTTTTTTTTTTGTTCGTTTTACCACCATTATACTCTCTCTCTCTCTCTCTCTCTCTCTCTCTCTCTCTCTCTCTCTCTCTCTTCTTCTTCTTCTTCTTCTTATTTTTTTCCTTAACAAAGTGACACTAACAAACTCAACTCTTAGATATAGATCTGCAAGAATCATATTTCAGTAAAGGTATTGTCTTATCAAGGAAGAAACCATGAACTTTGATCCAGGACACAGTGTATTCTTGGATCAAACTATGATGGCACATCACCACAAAAGCCAGGCTTTGTCGACATTGAAAACCATCCATATTATCAAGTGAAGGAATAAAAAGAAACAATTCAGAACTGGACAAGCAGAGTATCAGAAGGAAATACATGAGATCCAGATTCAAACTGTTCAAGGTTTTAATGGTTTTAGTTAAAGGCTTCCACAATAGATTTGACAAAGAAGAAAAGAAACGGAAAAAAAAATAGTATACAAAAAACTAATATGAAGAACGGGTTATACCTGATGGAAAGTAGTGCCCAGCAGACAACAATGGTGCCATTCGTCGGAAAGGGTGAGGAAGTAGTGGGACGCTCACAGGCCGATTGTCTGCTCTGATACCATGAAGAGAAACTGATTTATTGATAAATTCTAGGTGATTACGAAGAGACCCCATTGGGGATTTAAATAGAAAATACATAGAAATAAAAATAGAAACTAAATCAACCTAATCCAATTTTGATAAGATTTTAAAACCAAATCCATATCCTCCAAATCAATACAAATCTTTATCAATTCTTTCATCAATCCTGCAACTTCCTTATAGGTGATATACACATGATAATGTGTATGTCACATATACCAAACCTCTATGTGCTTTCCTCTTATATGTGTCTATACGCAAATATATGGGAATATGATAATAGGGTGAGTGGTGGAGTATCCTATCAACTCAAGCAGTGATGAGATAATGAAGATGTGATCAAATCTTCATTATCTCATCACTACTCGAGCTGATAGGATACTCCACCACTCACCCAATTATCATACTCCCATATATTTGCTCCAAACGGTTTTTATTTTTGTTTTTCTAGAGTTCTTCTTCTTCACGGGTACAGGGTTTTGATCTTCTTAAGAAGGCTCTGCAAAAACAAAGGGAGGAAGGCCGATAGAATCTCAGGGGAAACACATCCAAACCCCATGGATCCCTCTGTTCTTCACGGCTAATTCATGATCAGGGAAAACCAGACCTGACCTTGTTTATTTTTCGGTTTTTTGTTTAGCGGTGCAAACGACACATTCAAACCAATTCAACATCATCCCCATTCCTTGAATCTGAACTCTGCAAAACTCCATTGAATCAAACACTCTGCAAACCCCATTGAATCTATGTTCAAACCCTCTCGACAACCCCATTGAATCCCTGCCAAAAACAAATCCAGCAAACCTAGAATTTCATCCTCCCTATAACCCAATTCGATCCATATATTCTAAATCAATACAAATCTTTATCAATTCCTTCATCAAATCTGCAACTTCCGTATAAACCTCTATGTGCTTACTTATAATATGTCTCTATAGGTTACAACTAGAATTTAAATTTAAAGAAATACATGTAGGCATGCTAATAGGTACTCATGGATAGAGTCCATGTGCTCATAGACTATTATCTGTAACAGACTAAGCATGCATCTTTTCTTTACTTTCTAATTTGATTCATCCTTCTTCAAGAATGATAGTGTTTAATTTTTCTTCATATTCGAGTGTAGTAATAAATTGTTAAGTATGTATATATATATTTCTCTTTTAGGTTTAATATTGATTTGTAAGTTACAACAAATGCATGCTTGAATCACAAAATGCATCATGTAAACTCACAAACCTTGTTTCACCAATTTTTTCGTATTTTAGGAGGGGCTTAGTAAGGTTGCACATGGGCGACCATTGTCTCCGGTGGAAAACCTTATGCTCTTGGAGTTGGTAGGCCAACAGTTGGACGACAATTTTCCCTTGTGTCACTATCCAAAACTCTATTAAACACCAACCACTCTAAAAGCTCAAGCTTTTAGAGAACGGCACAACGATGTATATCAAATGGTTCAACACCCCCGCACGTGCGGGCTCCGCACAGGAACAACACATCCGTGGGATAACATAGGGCACCGAGGCAAACATACATTATACACACCAGCACGGAAACAAAAATATCCGTGGGAAAATAAACACACAAACATTTACCCCCGGGATTCGAACACTCAACCTCCCGTTCTGATACCATGTTAAACACCAATCACTGTAAAAGCTCAAGATTTTAGAGAACAACACAACAATGTATATCAAATGGTTCAATACACTCCACCCCAATACCCATTGATAAAAGAAGCATGTGGAGAAATCCATATGTGGAGGTTGACTTATCAATTTTGGGTTACCATTAGCCTTTAGATGCATACACCCCCCTCATGTAGAATCTGATTTAAGTTAGAATACTGGTAATCTTAAGACATGTGAATTCTTTTGTTGACCAAATGTGAGTCCATAAGTCTTAGTTTAGTTGTTATCGTATATCAATTACAAATTAATTCAAATGCTTGTGAGGATGATAGGGGAATCTAGGAGTAAATAACTAGTTTAGACTGGATGAGACGATGTGCCGAACACATTTCTCGTTCTCATAATCGAACCTCCGAGCCCATTGATCTCTTAATATGCTTCCAATGGTGTCAATAATTAGTTGTTATTGTATTACCTCATTTAATATAAGGCCATAATGTCCAATCATATTGTAAAAATGATTGATGAAAACTCCTAAACCACCTTTTTTTTCATCTCGATTTCTATCGGAGGAGTTGCCATCGTTCCTTCGGGTGCTTTTAGGTAGTAAATTCATTTTAAAAATCTTTGGCTACAATCACTTATCCTAATCCAAAATCGAAACCAAACAAAAACTATTCATGGGCTCCATCTAGAAGACTTTTTTCAGACAATTTTGGGTAGGATATACACTATGATTCTGAACACCTACAAAGTTGGACTCTTTTGAGGAATTAACATGTGAATGGATTTCTACTTAAAAAAAAAAGTATATCAAAACGTTTGCAACATCAAATCAATCTTATTTTTGGTTTCAAGTGTTTGATAATAGATTCTACTAGTTGCACAATTATAATTAATGATCATTAACCATTTATCTCATACATATATATATATATGTCGTGGACTTTTTACAAGACTATGGCAAACTTTATTCTAGTAATATATAGATTAGTTCATAATGCTAGTTTCTTATACGGGGACTATCATACTAAAACAATAGAGAACAAAAACAACGAGGAGGAGATCACCATGGAGAGTAAATTTACTAAGATTAGTAAGAACAAAAGAGGGTAAAACCTTCATACACAAAAAATTAGAGTAGAAATTAGAAACTACTTTAATTATTTTAATTTCATTCATCTAATGAAAAAGGTTGTTCAAAGACAAATATACAAACCTTGTTTGTATATCTTTGTTTGGAAATTCAATAGAGTGGAACTTAGACAGCGAGAGCAAAGAAAAACAGACGAGACAAGGAACAAGGAACTAACTTCCCATACCCTTAGAAAATGCCAAACGATTAGGGGTTCAAGTGCTTATGAGACGCCAGAGGTTGAAAGGGTAGAGCTATCCAGGCCTGTCGGCTCGACCGCCTTTAGAACGGTAGGATTGAACCCCAAATGTCCTTCCTCTACATGACTGCCAACTGGGCACCAATCAAAACATAGACGGCCCCACCCACAAAGTGGGAGAAAGTAGTAGAGATCTTTCTATTTCATATGATGACACATGTGATGTAGCTGGTGGGTTTGGCCTTTTTGTTGGCATATAGGACAGGCCTAGACGATGATGGTCTTTTGGTCTTCTGAAGACCAGAAGATGTAGGAGCTGAAGAACCGTCAAATCCCTAAATGGTCTAGGGTTTTAGCCGGTGAATATAGTGAGAAAATGAAGAAAAAAAGGTTTTTGTTGGTTTAATTGGTCTCCTTTTTGGATATACATACATCTAACCTGTCTTCAATGAGTCGGGATCTTCTGTTAGGAAGATTTTTGTTCATGGATTCAAGGATTTGACCGATCCGGTCTGGATTGGCCGGTTTGTACCGGGATCGTCCCAGACTAGTTCGATCCTAGGCCACAATGCAACTATTGCATCAAGTGGCTTTGGATCGGATCGGTCCAACCGATACGATTGGTAGATTCGGACCGATCCAATGATTAGATCACACTGATCCTAATTTTTATTTTATTTTTTAAAAAATTTATAAAACAAACGATCCAACAGATACCGACTTGGACTGATCTGATACTGATCGGTATAGCTAATCCGGTGAACGGTCGGACCAATCAAATTTGTTTTTTTTAAAGGACGATCCAACTTGTGGATTGGTCGAGATCAATCTGATCAAAGATCCAGAGACTTAAAACCCTGTTTTGTTAAGCTCTTGTTAGGTCCACTAGAGAGTAACATGTGTCCTAGATAGATCCACCACATTAATCAGCTTCTATATTAACCGGTAAAAGCCGATTAATATGATGGGCCCTAGGGTTCACTTTTTCTTAGGGTTTTATAAAATGGTAGGTCACACGTTTAATGGAGCCTACCTAAACACATGTCACCCTCCCGTAGACCTAACAAGAACCTAACAAGGATCTTCCTACAAGAAGATCTCGCTCCGTCCGGAATAAATCAAAAACGTCTTCAAATTAGGCCCACAATCTTAAAGTGTACATCCATCTTTAGATTTGGATTCCAAAATTTTGCCAATGGTAGAGTGAAACGTTTAGTGAAGGACAGTTAAGAGCTACAACTGAGGACACATACTTTCCTTTTTACCATTCTTTTCGATGGCCGTGTTTTGATTATGACGTCATGATGACAATACATGTATTGATGATCTCTTGTAAGGATCTTGGTTGGAGGGTTGCTGGCCGGGGAATCCATTGACGGCGTCAACTTTAATGCAAACGGTCGTTGTACGCTTTGTCACGTGTGGTCAGCTATGTGACACGTGAGAGTGCTTTTTGTCTCTTTATGAAGCTTTGCATTACGTGGGGTAATGGCGTGATGTCATGATTTTCGCACGTGGTGTCTGATGGTAAAAGGCTTTTGCTTTTGCTTTTGCCAGGATCGAGCGGCTGAGATGGAAGAGGAGGGATGGGACCCACTTCTAATCGAGTGTTTTCTCGCTATTGGTGCCTTGGTGGTGGCTTTTCAGACTCTTACACGTGCAATATGTTCAGTACATGCCCCATCTGTGCGGTAAAAGTAAGACTTCTGACTGAGATAAAGTCAATTACAAGTGATTGTTTGACCTGGTTTAATTATTGTAAGAAACCCTTTTAAGTTGCTGCTTTAGTCTTCTTTAGTTCTTCTCTCTCTTTCGGCTTGTTAATGTGCCTTACATATTTTTCTTATAGCTAATTAATTTATTGTTATGCTTTTGTTTTTAGGAAAGGTTCTTTTGTGTGGTAACTGTGGTTTGCTTTATATACTAAACATTTTATATTGTTGTAAAGGTGCAACTCATCTTGTCAATTTGGTTACGGTTGATGCAAACCAATTAAAAAACAAATTGAAAGGTCTAAGTAATTAATCCAAAAGTTAATAGAGCTGAGTCTCCAATATACCAATCCAACCTAATACAATGAGAGTGAGGTTATTAACCCTAAATGCAATATAGATTTGAATGTTTAAAGGAAATTGTGTGTATTAGACAGAACATCGCAATGACTTAGTGCCGTCCCTAGGTCGTGAGATTAAATAGTCCCTCCACCTCAGAAAGGGTGCCATGCCCTTGACCCCTGCGGGTCGTGCTCTTAGCGGCAGGGTTTTAAGGATCGGACCGGTCCGATCCGGATTGGCCGGTCCGTATCGAGATTAGCCAAGACCGGTCCGATCCCAACCACAATACAACTATTGTATCAGGTGGCTTTGGATCGGACTGGTCTAACCAATACCAATTCGGACCGGTCGATACAGACTGGTCCAGTGATTGGATTGGACCGATCCAAAGTTTTTTTTTGTTTAAATTTATGAAATTAACTATCCAACGAGTATTGGCCTATACCGACCGATCCCGATCGGTATCGCCTGTCCGGCTGGACTGTGGGACTGAAGAATATGGGAGAAGATAGAGATGGGCTCGGGTTTGTGTGATGGAGAAGGTTTGAATGGAGGAAGGGTTGTGGAGAGAGAGGTTAGGGAGATTGAACATGGGTTGAATGGGGGTTGCTACTAGTGATTCGTTCGGGTTTGGGTTGGAAGAAAGGGGCTATGGGGTATGGTTTGGGTTCTGTGTTGAAGTTGTAGAGATTTGCTGTTGTGGAGCTTGGGTGTACTGGGTTCGATAGATTGGGTTATAGAGAGGTTCAGGTGGGTTTGAAGTGATGAAGGTTGGGCTCAAATGGAGAGCGAGCTTGGTTGTTGGGAGCTCAGGTGAGGGTTGTGAGTTTACTGGGTTTGATTGGTGGAGACGGAACAAAGGAAGGAGAGGTTGAAGTGAGCTTGTAGAAGAAGAAGAAGACGAAAGAAATGGAGTACAAGAAGAAGGAATAGACATGGAGAAGGAGGAGAAGAAGAGAAATGAAGAAGAAGAGAGTGATAGATTATCGGTCTAGCCAAGAGGATGCCGGAGTATAATCACTGTCATCGGGTGTCACTGTCGAATGGCGGCACTGGAGAGGGGTGGGGGTCTTGTAGATTAGGGTTTTCTGTTTTGAGTCTCTCCTAGAGAAGAAGACAAGGACAATTTTTTCCAAAATCCCCGGCCAATCCATTTTTTTTTTTTTTTTAAAAGGCGATCCAACTTTTGGATCAGACCCAGATCAGCCGATCCTAGACCAGATCGCCGGTCCGTATCAAGATTGGCCCGAACCGGTCCGATCCACAATCCCGAGAATGAAAACCTTGCTTAGCGGCCTAGTAGGTAAATAATTATATGTGTAAAAAATCATTATTAGATATTGAAGGTTGTAAACGAATCGGATTATGTATCTCGATGTACACAAATTTGTGTCTCTGTAACTGAAGATCTCTATCGAATTGATTGTTGTTTTATAGGGGTATGTGTGATTGCTAGAATCACACAAGGATGTCCATAATCAATCAACGTATGGTTGTGGTATGAAACCCTAATAGCAACCCTAGATCTCATTTTAGGAAGGTTGGGATGATGAGATTGAGGGAGTCTTAATAATAGGAAGTCTCAATCGTGTTAATCATATTTGGGGAAGTGAGGAGGTGTTTTCTATCAATAGAAGACTCAACTCAACTCAATCTTGGACTCTCTCTCTCCTACACAATAGGAGAGAGTCCAAGTCATGCTTGGTCTCTCACTAAGCATGGACGTCCCACACAATATGGGGACCCGGGTTGGCCCAACCAAATAAGTCAATTGAATCAATCCAACACTAAAATCTAACATCTCCCACTCATCTATAATGGGCATCAAATGTGCATCTCTCTCTCATATATATCATATCTTCCTATCAAAGGTGCTAATCATATAGGTTGTTGAGTGTGCAACCGAGGAATTCATAGTAACGGGTGAGCGATAAACGTCTCGCCTATGGCCCAGACTCATTTGGCCACATCGGATTGAGTATTTTTAACCCCTCATAAACACAAGCTCAGATATCTATACTCAATCACTAGATTCATATTAATGTGCTCATTTAAAATAATTCATATAGTCTACATATATATATATATATAACAGATACTGAAGGTTGTAGACGAATCGGATCACGTACCTCGATGCACATGAACTTGGATTTGTAGCAGAAGATCTCTATCGAACCGGAAAACATCCCATGTTGAAATATGTGATTACTAGAACCACATACAATAAACCCACACTCAAAGGTCTAGATCGCTATTTGAGAATCTCAATATTAAAACCAGATCTCTATATAGGAATCTCAATAGCAAAACCAGATCTGTAGAGGGAAGAAGAGATGAAGAGATAAGAGAGATTCTCTAGGTTGGATATCTACAAATATGAATTAATTGCACTTTGGTTTGGGAGGAGGAGTCTTCTATATATAGAAGACTCAACTCAACTCCACCTAGGACTCTATCTCCTAATCCTATTAGGAGATGGAGTCCAAGTCCCACTTGGTCTCATACTAAGTGGTCAGACCCAGGTTGGCCCAAATGGGTTAGGCCAAACGGGTTGACCCATAACTTAAGTCCAACTTCTCCCACTTGTCCACAATGGCCACTAAGTGTGCATCTCTCTCATGTACATCTTATCTTCCTATCATGGATGCTAATCATACAGGTCGTTGAGCGTGCGATCGATGAACATAAAGTAATGAGTGAGCGACTCCATATCAAGTTCCATAAAACTATCATGGGGATACACTCTCGAAAGTCTCGCTTATGCCCCAGACTCATTTCTTCACATTAGATTGAGTATTTCTGATCCCTCATGATCACAAGCTTAGATCTCTATACTCAACTGCTAGATTCATGTTAATGTGCTCATTTAAAAAAATTCATATAGTCTACATATATATCGGATACATATAAGTAAAAGATGTGAAATATCAAATGATAATTTTAAAAAAACGAGCACACATCTCGATGAATCGTGACTCTCTGAATGTAATGACAAATAGTCTTCCCTAAGCCTCATGACATTTAGCTTCGACCTAATTGATTTCCCAGACAAACCCCTGTTAAACTATATGATGCATGGTCATAGGAAATTAAGCTAGAGTAGCGATCATTAGATCTAACTTCACAAAACGATCAAAGGTAATAAGAGTATAAGTTGATCCAATCTAGGATCATCCTAATCTCACACAACAAGGAAATAGGGATCCATTCACTTGCTCTCAAAGAAAATGTTGCTAATAGCACATGTGGTATGCAACACATGCTACAATGGAGCCTAGGTTCTGCCAAGAGTATGTCAACCTCCAACATCGTACGGATCTTAGTCTAGTCGCAATCTATGCGCCTAACCTAAGCTTCTTAATCAAAGTCACAACTTTCAAGCGCCTTGATTAAGGTCTCACATCTGGCTTTATCAGATAGTATACGATTCCCTAAGTAATTTCATCTTGGTTATCCTAAGGTGACATATAACTCATAGGGGCCTCTAAATGCCCCCAATGGCATAATCCCTTTTAATGTCTCATCCTGCTTATAATGCATGCATCAGGACTGGTCGCTATGTGAGAATCCGACCACTAACCTGGTGACATATCGTATCCATATCCTCATAATATGGAGGTAATGGGTGTGTGAAGTGTGCATGTAATACACAATCTCATGCCTCATGAAAAGATAAACTCTATAAAATTATCATGCATGAAATATAATGTAATAGGAGATGTCTACGTAGAAAATATAAATAAAATGTACCACATAACACAAATCACAATCTACATAATCCCATCTCTTTGACATGAACCTTAAAAGCTTGTCTAGCTATAGGTTTAGTCATGGGATCAACTATCATCTGCTTAGTGGAGATATGTGTAAAGGACACGTCTTCATGTGCAACTCTTTCTTTGTTATAATGATAACGAATGTCAATGAGCTTCGTCCGGCCATGGTATTTGGGGTCCTTGGCGTAGGCCAATGCTGCTATGCTAGCACTATAGATGGTAATCGGCCCTATGCCATCTTTGAAGACTCCAAGATCACTTAAGAATCACCTCAACCATACGAACTCCTAGGCGGTTACACAACAAGCTATGTACTCTGATACCATAGTGGACAAAACGAGCCAGACTTGCTTCTTGCTACTCCAAGAGATGGACCCGCCACCTAACAAGAATGTGTATCCTGACGTCGATTCTCGACCGTTTAGATCACTTGTCCAGTCTGCATCACAATAGTCTCGTAGCTAAAATCTGCTCCCTAGACGTAAAACATGTAATCTGCTGTCCCACGCAGGTATTTAAGAATACATTTCACTGCCTTCTAATAAGTCTGCCTTTGGTTACTTTGATAACGGCTGACTAAGCCAATTGCAAAACTAATATCAGGTTTAGTACACATCACAGTGTACATCAAACTGCCTATAAAACTAGCATAGGAAACATGATCCATCTATTTCTTCTCTTCCTCTGTCTCTGGAGAAAGACCAAGATGCAATGAAGCACCCTTCCTAACTGAACTGTCAATGGGTTTGGCATCGTAAATTTTGAAACAGTCAAGTACCTTCCTTATGTAAGCCTCCTGTGACAAACACAAAAGCTTCTTTGGGTGATTCCTGTGAATCTTATCACCTAAAACGTAATCAACGTCACCCATATCCTTCATCTCAAAACTGAAGGAAAACCACTCTTTAGTGGCGACAATCATTTCCTTGTCATTTCCTGCTATTAACATATTGTCAGCGTACAACGACAAGATAAGAAAGCTCCTATCATGGTGTCTAACATAAACAAAATGGTATTTCTCGATGATCGTGAAGCCAAACTCTATAATGACTCGATGGAATAGAAGATACCATTGTCTGGATGATTATTTTAGGTCGTATAAGGAGCATTTGAGTCCGCATACTCTGCGCTCATTCCCCTCGGCCACGAAACCCTTTGGCTGATCCATATAGATGTTCTCATCCAGTTCTCCATTGAGAAACATAGTTTTGACATCCGTCTGGTAGAGTTCCAAATCTAAGTGTGCGACAATAGCTAGAATGAGGCGAATGGAGGAAAATCTCACTACTGGTGAGAACGTCTCCTCGTAGTCAACACACTCTCTCTCGGTGTAACCCTTCGCCACGAGACTGGCCTTTTATCTCTCTACACTTTCATCTTCCTTGCGCTTGACCATTAGAACCCATTTGTTTCCAATGGACTTGCATCTAGGGGGAAGATCAACAAGTTCCCAGAATTGGTTATTCTCTATGGAAGTCATTTCATCTTGCATTGTAGTCATCCACTTCTGCGAAGCAGGTGATGATAATGCCTCCCGGTATGAGCTAGTTTCATCATCATCGAGCATGGCAGTCATGAATGATTCATCTCAATCGTAAAATGATGACAAGGAATCTATCCACGACTACTCTTATGCATGAGATTGCTAAAATCCGTGTCCTCTGGGACACGCCTACAAGGCAGTAATCCACTCCCACTATCCACAATATCTGTAGAATCCATGGGATCCTGTTGAGAACCTAGGTTCTCATTGGTGTTCGGATATGGGGTGATCTCTGCTGATCCCAACTCTGGTTCATTCATATCAAAGAGCTCCAGATTCATCCCGGATCTCTTTCAGCTTGGGAAATCATCCTCAATGAAATCCACATCATGTGAGTCAATATGTGTTAGACCCTCATTTGTCTATTCACGGAAAAGACGTAACCCTTAGAGTGCTTTGAGTATCTAACAAATATGAACTTAACGACTCTCTTGTCTAGCTTCACTCTTTAGTGGGAAGGTACATGAACGTAACCTATCAACCCTCATGGCCTCATGTGAGTTAGGTTGAGCGCTCTGCCTATCCATAACTGGTATGATGTGCTAGGAACTGACTTCGTAGGGACACAGTTTAAGATGTAAGTCTCAGTCATCAGTGCATCTCCTCAAAAGCTAATGGGTAGGTACGCATGTGCCACCATTGACCTTACCATGTCTAACAAGGTATTATTCCTTCTCTTTATGACATCATTCTACTAAGGTGTGCCTGGGATTGTCAATTGCCTACAGATTCCTTTTTCTTCACATAACTATAGAAACATATAAGATAAATACTCATGTCTTCTATTAGTATGGAGACACTTCATGTGTCGATCCAACTGGTTTTGGACTCAGCCACAAGCCCCTCTAAAGCAATCTAATGCTTTCAAATTATGGGAAATCAAGTACATATAACTGTATTGCGTGTAATTATCTATGAATGTGATGAAAAAGGACTCTCCATGGTGGGTCCTAACATAGATTGGTCCACATATGTCAGAATGGACTAACACTAAAGGTATATATGCTCTCATTGCTTTTCCAAATGGTTTCCTACATGACTTATAGACTAAATAATGCTCACAAATGGGTAATAAACCTTGGCAAATGATTATAATAGACCTACTCTTGCCAATCAGTTCATCCTTTCTAGCTCTATGTGGCCTAGTCTACATGCCATCTCAATGACTTAGAAATAATACCATCGTCATCATGGGAAGTCAAATTAGAAACCAAATTTGCATCACTTGTATTATCAATATCAAGTTTAAATAGTCCATAAAAAATAAATCCCCTACCATAAAAAATTGATTTTAAAGAAATGAAGATGCAGTCTCTATTGAAAATGACAGAAAACCCTAGCCTAAATAACTCTACTACTAAGACGAGACTACGATGAATGATAGGTGCATAAAGTACGCCATGAAGCATCAGTGTGTGGGTCTCTTGCGTTTTCAATAGGTACATGCAAACTCCTAGCACATCCATGATGGTATTGTTCCCATGTATACTTTCTAACTCCTAACTGATATCCGTCTGTAATCCACAAACCATCTTGTTCTTTGGCTGTGTCTGCTAGCTCTGGAGTCTACAATCCAATCAATACTAGATTGAGCAAACAAGACATCAGTGCAAACCATGCAACAGTAGCTAGCTAGAGTTTCGGTCAGTTCGTACATGCTTCTACTCAGTGCAATCATGAGCGAAGTGTCCGAACTTGTCACAGTTGTAGTAGATCACCTTGGACGTGTCTTTCTTTCTACCTCGCTTCCCTTTACTGTTCTTAGTACTTTTGCCTACCTTAGGCACATTCTCAGTTGTTTCTCCCTGTTAGGGTGCCTTACCTTTACGCTTGTGTCTGGACCTGGATGTCTCGAGCTTCTCCGAACTGATTAAGAACGCAGTGCTGTTAGAACTTGTTGTCTGACGCTCTGCCTCAAGCTCAAGATGATGCGCTAATTCGTTAGGTAAGGATCTCAGAATAGCAAAAATCTGCTACTCATCTACCAGGCTATTCCCAACGACTTTCATATCTCGTATCATAGACACCATCTTCCTAATATGCTCAACTATTGTCACACCCCAAATCCTATGGCACGAATCCCAATGAGGGATAGCACAGATCTTAAGATGAGGTCTTCGGGATCCACGCATGGACCACGGATTGCTACCAAACCACAAGTGATAAATAAAAGTAGTAATATACTTTCATTAAATACTGATCAGAGTGCTGAAGTCTAGCAAAACAATAAAGTCTAACTGAAACCATTACAAGGAAATCAATGATATTAGGCTTCAGCTGAGCCAAGATCTACAAGGGTTCAAAACAAAATCTCGACAAGTTCATCAAACACAATCATGTTTATTACAACCATTGCCCCCTCGGAGCACAAATCCAATAAACCATAAAATAGTATCTAGATAAGACAAGAGCAGCAATAGCAGAACATGAGCTATCATATAGATCACTCCTCCCATCCTGTAACCTGAAACGTCGCACGAGCCATTGAATGCCAAGTAAGAGTATAGACAGTTACCCATCCTTTTATGGAAACGAGATCAAAGGGGTTAGCACAACAATTAAATAAAATATGAGGTGAGTATTTTAATATGATATGGTGTGAAGTGAATGATTCAAACACATGTCCTATAATGAATGCAATGAGGAACACACAGTTAATATGATATGCAAAGTGAATGAACTAAACTAATACATCCTGACAAGTGGACCTACCAAAAGCTTCTCAACCAAACCAATTCAAACTAATACATCCTGACAAGTGGACCTACCAAAAGCTTCTCAACCAAACCAATTCGGGACCTTAGCCTTAGGGACTGCTGGAAGCCCCATCTTTATTCCGGGAGCTAACCCATGGTATGAAGTCCACCAAATACTAATTTACATGTGTAGTATACTCGAGGATTAGCAAACCTGTATAAGAGCTCACAGGCATCCTCCCCTAGTTTAAGTGGGCCCTTTCACCCCATGGGTATATAGTCAACCCAACCAGAGGCTTTGCACAGTTTCTTCGTAGATTTCCACCTCCCGATTCACTTATCATTCAATATCAGCCTAGTATGTTATGCACTAAACTAGGACACCAAATGAAGATTAACAATGGAAACTATCCACGTGCCCATACACGCGGATAATCCGATTGTAAACCATCATAAGCTTCCATCAGTTATCACACCACAACAATCATATAATCAATAAACCAAGTAATTTCCATATTAAATTGACATCAGACCTAAGGTGGGATGATGGTCACAACAACAACTTCAGAACACCAAGTTTGACTCCCCGCAGGAAGGCTAGATGCCTTCAGGTCAAAACTTATTTTCGGAACTCAACAACCATCGACCGAAGACCTTCATCATTCACCCCAGGTAATCCGCAAAATCACTCAAGACTGTGCAATGTACAGGGTCGTTAGTAGAGTCGTTGGTGGACCGAAGCCTATCGAATAGTTAAATAGGCCTACAAATTGGTCTCTGTCGGTGGAGTAGCCGGTGGACCGAACTCTACCTAACTCCTCTGTGCATTTCTTAGGTGTTCGGTGGAGTAGAAGGTGGACCGAAGCCTACCGAACACCGAAATAAGCCTAAAAACATCTCTATGTCGGTGGACCAATGCCTACTGACAGTGTTGAATCTGGGTTAGTTTATGGATTTTCAACCTTGAACTCTACGCATTCAAATCAAATCAAAATCATACGAAACAAAGTCTAAAACACCCAAAACATGTTCAAGCATATAAATCATCATTTAAACATTACTTTTCTATTGATCTAATCATGGTTATCGAGATATAAAAAATAATAAAAACAGAACATAAAACACACAGATCTGAGATTTCATAACAGAACTACACCGTCTAACACAACTTACCTGATCTTCTTCTTGGTTTGAGAAGGCTTCTCAAGCGTTCCTCTTCTCCTTCTCTATCAACTGGCGTCTGCAAACACAAGGCGTAAACTCAACCTTGATCAAGCCAACCGGTCTTCTTCTTCTCCTTTAAGTCTCTTCCCTTCTCTCAAACTCATATCTAGATCCAAAGGGATAACAGGGTGAGAATGGAATCCTCAGAACCCTTAAGCCTTCTTTCCATTCTCGCCATCCTTCCTACCATAACCGTAGCCTCCACGATCAGCACATACATTGATTGCGCACCCAGCTCAACTGATTGGATTTAATAATTCAATCAGCCCCAAAGTCTCTATATTATCATCCCAACCCCCAAATATCATTTACAAATAACACAGTACCCCATAATGATAATAAACACATTATATGCTAATTAAATCCACAAAGTTACCATATAATTATATAAAATCAAACAATTAAATTCGAACATCTTTTAGTGGATTTAGGTTCTTACAACTATGCTCACGCTGGGAGCCATCTTGTAGGTCTCAAACTTCATCATCAGTGCACGTAATCTGGTAGCCGAGGTACCATCGAACATGAGTTTCAGTGCATTCCACATCTCAAGTTCAATCTTATAGGCCTTGAAATCTCCAATGAGATCATTGTGTATACTACTCAAAATAGTAAAGCGTGCAGAATGATCCTTCTTAATTGGCCCATGCCTGATTTGCTTTCATCTCTCTACGATGTTGGGCAATGGTCCCCTCCTCAGGATAGGCTAGGCTATGTGATAATGTCTCTTGGGATTCAGACTAATCAAGGAGATATTGAATCTTCCTATTCCATGTGTCATAGTTCTTACCATCCAATTTCTCCCCATGTTCAGATCTGCTATTGTAATCTTAGTGGCCATATCGTTATAATTAAAGTTACATATTTAATTAACATATCATATACACACACATTAATGACTTTGCATCATTATCTAGGGCTAAAAAATAATAGTAGTCTTTTATTTATCAGATAAAAAATACACTAGACTGTAGGTCCTAATGCATAATCATCACCAATACAATAAAATTTTAATATTACTTTTAATCCTTAATTTGCAAAATCCATCTTGGAAATAACATAATCTCAACTAGGATATTATTTATATGTTAACCTCATATAATCATACAAATAAACTAATAAATCATGCCTTAGATCTCTAACATATCATATAAAAGGCATAAATTTAATTGGAAATAATATATTTAAAAAACATAATTCTTAATTTTCTGGGTCTGTTCGGTCAACTGACAGTTTCAATTCGATTGATCGGGTGGGGGAACAGTTTGTCCTTTGACTGAACGAAAACGCTCGCTCGCAAATTGCAACTTGCTATCCATCGATGCTCGATCAACCGGGAAGGGCAAAATCTGGATACTTAAAACATATTTTATTTCAATTAATGTCAAATCCTAAACCTGGAAATCTCATAGGAGTCCCCAAATTCAAGATATAACTCTCACCCCATATTCTTATGGGAGTGGATAAGCAATTGTAGTGACCCGGACCCGACTGGAATAATTATAAATTAAATTAATTAATTTACTAATTATACGCAGCGAATTTAATAAAAGACCCTGGGTAGTATTGGACTAAATAGCAATTAAGAGAAACTAAGGAACAACTATCTAATTAATTAAGAACTAATATACGGGCTGAATTTCAAATCCATATGAGCCAGAACACAAGCTAACGAATTGGGCCCAAAATCCAACGAGAGTCCAATAGGACTTGGACAGATAATTACATATTTAAACAAGGGTAATTAAGGAAGTAATCAAACAAAACTAATTCTCTCTACAGTTTAAAATTCAAATAAAAAGATTTGAATTCAAACAAACCAAAGGAGATAGAGTTCTAATAGGCTAAGTAACTAGGAGAGAGGAGAGAGAGAGTGTGTCATGACCCAAACCCGATAGATCATCACGATCCAGATGGGTCTAGCATCATGACCTTCACTTCCTCAAAGGAGAGTGGTGG
>JAUPMG010114121.1:0-11934 GCA_031762675.1 Pachysandra terminalis | reverse complement strand
GGTGTCCCCATGAACAACTCTTTTAGTACCATTCCCGATCTCCCTTACTCAGAGCGTTCGGCTGTGACTGAGATCCTCTGTGGCAGGGATGTTCCCTGGAAGAATGGTAACGCACTCGTTTCTACGAGACTCCTTGTACCCCATCGCGTTCTTCACGCTCTCTTCCTTTGTTCGGCATACCCTCGTTCGGGTAACTCTAATGAGCTCACTCCTTTCATGGCCAGAGTGCTGTCCATGGTCGTGTCCGGCACACCACTTTGCCTCCCATCCCTGGTGATAAACCATATCATCGGGTACTATTAGCACACCCGGCAAGGTGCCTTACCGTTTGCGTGCCTTATATGCGCTGCGGCCAGAGAGTAGAGGATCCGACCCAGTGCTGAGGGCAGACTCCTCAAAGAGCGGCCGTTCTCCCACTCTAATCTCTCTCTGATGAAGTTACCGCGAGACCCGCGCGACCTGTAGCGTCAGCCCCAGGGCCAGGAGCGTCAAGAACCATTTGACATGTCTCCTTCTGAGCAGGCAGACCAACCACACCGAGCTTCCATTTCATCTGCTCCTGGTTCAGATCGTGTCCATAGGCATAACCAGTCCATCGAAGCGAGACTTGCGGCCTTGGAAAGGTCTTCTTCTAGGGCACAGATCTGGATGGCGGTGGAACATCGTCACACTCGGCGACAAGTGTCACGACTGCAGAAGACGGTGGATGCGACCCTCCGTCTTCACCAATCCTGTAAAACATGATAAATGCATTAATTCATTCTTGGGCTTTCTCCGTGGACTTCCTTCTTGGGAATTGAGCTTTGCTTTTCTTTTATGTAGGACTTTGAAGCTTGATCTGATTACAGCTTAAGTTGGCTTGATTTAGTCCATATCTTCCTCATCTTCACCAACCCTCTAAAACATGATAAATGCATTAATTCATTCACATAAATACATCTCTAAGACTAACAATCATGAGTAATAAGTCTAAAAGTGCAAGTGTTACACACTTATTAACAGCAAAGACGAAGATACAATGAGCATGCATTTGGAAACAAAAAGATGATATGATTGGTTACCCTCTTTGGCTAGAGAAGATGTGTGAGAAATATCAGGTGAAAACGTTGCGGTAGCCATACCTATTGACGAATTAGAAAATGGATAATCCTGGATAGATAATGGATTACTACCCTGAGGTCGTGACCCTGACCCTCATATCACTTTCCTCTTCAACCCTTCCTCCTCTCGGACTCCCCTCACTAGCTGAAGTATCTCCTTCTCTGGATATCGAGGAGTGAGGCTCCCTTGCGGGGCTATGAACATGATCAGAATGAGGGTCAATTTGATTTGAGGTTAGAGCCTACAGCAAAAATGTGTGTCTTAAGCAAATCCAGAAGCAGAGCAAATTTTGAGAAAGAGTTACACACATATTTATATGAATGGGTGAGAGACTAAAAGACAAAAGGTAACGTCAGAGTGACATAAGCGTGAAGAATCTTACCAGTAAACCGAACGAGACGGTTGCCTGATACGAAACGGGTAAAGCGGTAGCTTTAGCTTGCTTCGTGGAAACCTTACGGGTCCCTCCCATTGAAGGTTCGGTCCGCTTTCCACGAGGTTTCGGAAGTTTAAGCTGAGGATGCTTATTAGGAATAATGGCCAATGGCACTCTTGAGGTTTTAACCTTGACAAATGTATACGCGTCGTGCCAAAAATTATACCAAAATTTAACCATCTCTAGAGTATTCCCCATATGAGAACATTCACCCGCTACCATGATGTATTTCGTAGAAGTGTGGAATAGTTCACAAAAGCCTTTCCCCGTATAAATGAGCTCAGACACAAGAACGTTAGTCTCAGGAGCTGTCACGGAAGTTGGAGTCTGCATAAAACCAAATTGATGAACAAAATCCTGAGGATTATAGGATTCTATGAGATAATCTTCACTTCGTTCTGCCCGGACCGGAAGACGTATATTCATGACATAAGCCATAAATATAGACGGCACACTAGTACGGCCTTTGAAAGATACCTTGCTCAAAGGAGCCGAATGACGATATCAAACAGGTTGTACACCAGGGAATGATATGAGGTAGGGATGGAATATGAAGCATGATTCGTCATCTACTAAATAAATGAAGTCAATATTCTTACCTCTTTTGGCGCAATCCCACAAGGCCACCCGAGTATGGTTCGCTCCGTCCATTGGAAGTGCATGTGGAGGGGAACCATAACGTCTAAAATGCTCCAGTATGAACAGTTGTAGGAAGGGAGTGTGAGCGAAAGTCTCTATTTCATAACGACCACATGAGGAGGCAAAGTCATCAACTAATAAATCTAACTGATGGTATAGAGTGCCTAGGAACATAGGCGTCAAAGGGTAGCGAGAGCCTCACGCCATGCGCACCACCATGGCGAAAAAACAACCATGCACCTTCTTGTACGGCGGGCTCTCAAAAACATATCTCGATAGAAATAGCGCGATGAAAGCTACAAACATAACAGGAGAATGATAACCTTCGCCAATGCTTTCCTCTGGCACGTCTTCGTTTTTCCTTAAAGGTTTTATGTCTTTGAAGAAGTATCTGATCCAGTCACTAAAAGTGGTGTAACCCCCTTTTTCTGTTCGGCGGGAACGGTTAGAATATATCGAGGAACGCTTGGCTAACCACTATGCTTCCACCAATGCCTTGACCATTTTCTACCTATCATCATCAAGATCAATATTTAGATGGTCAGAGTCACTCACTATCTCCAAGCCCATCAACACGTGGATGTCTTCAAGAGATGGAGAAAACTCTCTCCAAGAAGCAAAAAAAGTGTGTGTATCCTTGCTCCAACGATGGAGAAGTGTTGACAAAGCCTCACGAGCAATATTTAAATTTGATTCGCAACAAGCTTAAATAGCGTTTTTCAGACCACATCACTCGAGTTTGCACCGTAATGACTCATTACCCATCACGTCCTGGCACCACTCAATCCAAGAAACCGGATGTCGTGTGTACGCCTCAAATCGGATTTTGTTGGGAGCATAAGCACCGGATTCAAAATTGATACGGGGAATCGAATTCAAGAGGGGAGGTACCCCTTCATTGGCTGACGTAGGGGGAAATAAGCACGTTGTAGTGCTTTGGGAACCCTTTAGCCGTTTGAACCGAGGAGGGACAAAATTCCACAAGGTATCGACTATAGCAGGTTCCCGTGGCCGTTCTCCTGGAAGCTCTGGTAGATTTTCTTCATTGGAATGTTCTAGAGATTTCGACAAGGCTGGCGCCTTCTTTCCCATCCTAAACGGATAACACCTTTAAATATATATATATACACACACACACACACATTTGTATATAACACACACTTGACAAACCAACGCAAAAAAAAGAGAGGGAAGACTTACCTGGCACTTGGGATGTGAAAAGAGGTTCCAACGAATAACCCCACCAAGAAGGTTGTGGACACGACCTTGTGACTATGGAAACACAAGAAAAATGTATCAATCGAAAAGGGGTGCACAGTTTCTAGAGCCAAAAATCTCTAAGTAAAAAAAAAGATCTTTGTTTTTACCTCAAGATGTCTTTCATATGAATCAGCAAACACTTGAGGTGCGGTTAATATTTTTTTTTACCACTTCTTATTGTTTGGGACGCCCTTTTCACACAACTTTGGGAAGGATTGGGGAATTTGAAAATAGCTTCCCTTAGATTTGTTTATATGAAACACAAGAATAAAAAGAGGCAAGAGTGACTTTTCTCTTACACTCCACAAGAATAAAAAGAGGCAAGAGTGACTTTTCTCTTACACTCCAAGTTGACGTGGAGAATAGACGACACGGCTAAATACCTTCTTCACCAAAGACTCTCTTTGCCTTTGCTTTCTTTCCCTCTTACCAAAGGAACCAAATGGGTGAATTGTTGGGAAAGGAAGGCAAGAATGATTTATTCACCTTTCCCCTCAAAGGCAAAGCTCACTACACCCCTTTACTTCAAACACAAGGATAACAAATTCTTGTTCTCTACTGCTTTTATGGTAGCAAAAAAAAAATTGCTTTTGTTCTTCACTTATGCCCACGTCTATAATCTGAGATTTATAGCCGTGGTTAGGGGGACCTAATGTAGATAGATTAAATGTGGAAACAGGAATACCCCCGGGGAGAAAGTGATGCATGTCAAGATTTTTGCTTGCACTCATGTTGCCTAAATTACAAGACCCATAGTCATGAGCACCACAACATCTCAAGTGTTCATGACGACTAGAATGAAAAACCCATCGTCATGAGCACCGCGACATCTCAAGTGTTCATGACGACCAGAATGAAAAACCCATTGTCATGAGCACCACGGCATCTCAAATACTTATAACGACCAGAATGAAAAACCCATCGTCATGAGCACCTCGGCATCTCAAATGCTCATGACAACCGGAATGAAAAACCAATCGTCACGAGCACCACGACATCTCAAATACTCATGACGACTAGAATGAAAAATCAATCATCATGAGCACCACGGTATCTCAAATACTCATGACGACCAGAATGAAAAACCAATTGTCATGAGCACCTCAGCATCTCAAATACTCATGATGACCAGAATGAAAAACCCATCGTCATGAGCACCATGGCATCTCAAATGCTCATGATGATCAGATTGAAAGGCTCATCGTCACGGGTGCCTCAGTACCCAAAGTGTCCATAACGACCAGATTGCAAGACTCTTATCGATGTCAATGCCAAAAACTTGTCGAAAGTGCTAAGGTTCAAAAACCTCGAGAGCACCTAGACAAAACTTGCCGAAAATGCTAAGGTTCAAAAACCTCGAAAGCATTGAGGCAAAACTCGTCAAAAGTGCTAAGGTGCAAAAACCACGAGAGCACCTAGAAAAAACTCGCCTAAAATGCTAAGGCTCAAACACCTCGATAGCATTGAGGCAAAACTCGTCGAAAGTGCTAAGGTTCAAAAACCTCGAGAGCACTTGACAAAACTCGCCGAAAATGCTAAGGTTCAAAAACCTAGAGAGCATTGAGGCAAAAAATTGTCGAAAATGCTATGGTTCAAATACCTCGAAAGCATTGAGGCAAAAATTGTTGAAAGTGCTAAGGTTCAAAAACCTTGAGAGCACCTAGACAAAACTGGCCGAAAATGCTAAGGTTCAAAAACCTCGAGAGCATTGAGGCAAAACTCGTCGAATGTGCTAAGGTTCAAAAACCTCGAGGGCACCTAGACAAAACTCGTCTCGATAGTGCTAAGGTTCAAAAACCTCAAGAGCACTAAGACAAACAGTCTCGAAGGTACTAAGGTTTGAAAACCTCAAAAGTATCGAGGCTAGATAATCTCAACTAGTTCCAGCTACATCTATGATGACAATCTCTATTGCCCATACCTTGGTGTTACAGACACATATACAAAAGGGGGAATTAGATTTGAACAGAATAGAGGGGCGTGAGGATCACGAGCCCTTTGATATGACGTGGGTCACACATAATGTCATGGTTCCCAATGACAAATGTGTAATTCATGGATGTAACTTTGGATTGGTCCACCAAAGAGACTGAGGTAGTTGTTCATGCTACCCCAGGTTAGAGTCTTAACACCGTTAGAAAATTTCTAACAGATTCTTAACTAACCGTTATCTCTCTCCTAGCTACTATAAATAGTAGCTAATGTCCCAAGAAACGGACTGGAGAATTTGCTAACGGATTAGGCTCTGACGCAGCTCTAAAAGTGTGCTCACAAATTTCTAATATCCGGATTACTACTTCCCTAGTTACTTGACTCGATTCTACCTCTTTAATTCTTCTAAAGATGGGGTACGGTCGATAATCGATTTAGGCTTCCGTCAGTCGGTAATCTTACGGTTGGTGACTCTTTAACAAAAACACCTTTTACACTTGTGTAAAGTAGGGGAAATAAGTAATTTTTCCAACTTTAAGTTCCTTCGAAAATTCTGCTCCTTAGTGGTTTTTTCAAACTTTTCAAACTATATTTAGACAAATTGATTATACTATGGGCATGTTTGGCGTTGATTCTTGGAAGGAGAAGTGCTTTCTTTAAAATTGATTCTTATGAAGCGCTTCATAAGAACTGGTTCAAAGGAATAAAGGATGTTTGGTTAACATATTGAAAAAGCGCTTCCAAGTTAGATTTGTGAGAAGTTTGTGTAGAATAGGAAATCTATATTCAGGAGGAGTTTTTTTCGTGAAGATAACATGGGTAAAATAGGTATTTTAAAAGTTTTAAAGAGGCACATAAGACCGTAAGACATATTCATTAAAATGTCAAACTAATTCCCGCAAAATAGTAGCTTAAAAAAATCAACGTTTGGATGAAACGATTCTTGGGGAATTGCTTTCCACCTGGGTTTACCAAAACTTATTTATTTATTTGAAGCGCTTTCGATCTCAGGAATCACTTCTAGGGCCTGAAGAAGCAATGCCAAACACGCCCTAAAAGTAAAAGCTATTTCTAAGGTTTTAGATCTATACTATATATATATAGTTAATTGTGATCAGTGACACGTGGCATCAATCATCCACCTCAACTCGTCTAGGGGCCTCCACGTGTCCCTACCTCGACCCATCTAGGGGATTCCACGTGTCCCGTGTACAGACCACTCAGAGATCCATGTGACGATCAATGACCTCTTTATAGCAGATTATATGCGATTACGTAGCTTAATCTTTGCCTTCACTATGGAAGTGCACCAGGTGCTCATGGAACAGCACTACATGTGATCAAATCCCTATTTATTCCCTTGTATAAACATCCCCTTTTAGTAAATGTAGACAAGAAGAACATTTAGATTAGAAACCCCAACTCCTTCTCACTCTCCTTCTCAAATCTAAGGTTTGGGAGACTGTATCTTACCATTGTAATCTGTATACAAAGCTTTAATATTGGAACACCAACCCATCAAGGGCATCCGTGAACATAGGCTCGTCAGCCGAATCACGTAAATATTGTGTCTCCATTGCTCTCTCTTCTTTATCTCCTTCTATTTGCTCTGTTCGTCTTGTTCTTGTGATGAAATGGCGATGAACAGAAAACCCCACCTACAATATTATAAATATATTTAATTTGCATTATTAATATATTCTAGTCTTTTAATAAGATTTTTTTGTTGCTTTTATAGTTAACAAAATCTCTTTGATTTAAACTAACTTATAGACAAGTTTTAGGATAATAGGTAAGTCTAAAATGAAAGATAAGATAAGAGTGCTAATTTTATTAAATAAAATACCAACTTATAGATAAGTTTTAGGATAATAGGTAAGTCTAAAATGAAAGATAAGATAATGGAGCTAATGTTATTAAATAAAATAATTATTATATTTTTATTTTTTAAAATTATTATTTTTTGAATATTAGAAGACTTTTAAATTATTGAAAGATATAGAAATGCTATTTAAGTAATTTCGTTAAGAAATTTTTGTAGATTTCTAATTGCTGCTATAAATTATATTTTGGGTATTCCATGTTGTTTTTATGTCTTTTTATATTTAGATATTGCATCAGAGCTCTTTTAGTGTCCTTATAAGTTATAATTTATAAATAAACTTATATAATAATTTTATTATGGGTGTAAATAAATGTGAAGAATTTTAGAGATCATCATTTTCTTTTTATTGTTAAAATAGAAAATGAGAGCATCACCCACGGGGGAGCTATATAGGTCCCCCTCAATAGAATATCGCCATGTGGCGAAAGACTCAACTGAAGACATATTCATACGTTTTTCCTCCTTGTTTAAAGTCTCTTTTAAAGATAAAATCTCTTATTTAAATTAAAAATCAGATAAAAACCATTTATATAATAATAAAAAATAAAAACAACTAAATTCTAAAGTACGACAATCGTAGGATTTATTTATTTGATTCTTTAAGGTTTTAGGATTCATCTTTTTCTTTTTGGATTTAGCATTTTTTTAGGGTTTTAATTCTATTTAAGGTTTAGTTATTAGGGTTTAGGGTTCATCTTCTCCTCTTAGTGTTTTTATTTTTTTATTTTTTTTATTTTTTTTATTTAAGGGTTTTTAGATTTTAAGGTTCATCTCTTTCTTTTCTAGGGTTTTTATTATTATTATTATTATTATTATTATTATTATTATTATTATTATTTTTTAAGGTTTAGGGTTCATATTTCATTTTAGGGTTTTAGTTTAGGATTTTAAGATTATAAGTTTTAATGCTTAAAATTTAAGATTTGTGTAATTTTTATTTTTCTATTTTAAATCTTTTTCTTTAACTTTATTTTTAACGCCTTTTGATTTTTAGTTTGACTAAAACTCTTAAAGGTTTTCAATTTCAGCGATCCACTTGTCAAAACGTGATCAATCGGGGACCTATATAGGTCCCTCGTGTGTGACCTGCTCACAACTCTTGTTAAAATATATAAAAGTAATTATTTGATAACAATATAGGAATTTTTATTTTTGAGTTTGAATGTCTTTTGGAGATGTTTAACACAAAGAAATAGTTCTAGTTGGAATCAGGGGTAATTTAATTACTTCAAATTATACTATTATTGAATAAATTTAGTCATTTCTTTTTGGAAGGAAAAATAATTTTACAAATGAATATGAGGTAGCCAATATAGTTACAAGCTAACAAACCCTAACCCACATCGGCTACACAAGAGTGTAGCTAGTAGACCCAACAGAACTAGGACAAAGGAGTAACACAACACTCCAAGATACCACGCAAATCACAAATCTATACAAAGTACACCCATAAACCAAAGCCCACACCAACAACTAAAGGAAATACCCAGAAAAGGTGAAAGACCCAACCTAGAACAGAAATACGCACCATAATATAGTAAACCACAAGAAAGGGTAATTAGAGCACCACCAGCCCCACTATAACAACCTTAAAAAACATAAATAGAAAATTATTTTAATAATAAGGGTATAATAGTAATTTAATAGGATTCTAATATATACTATATCCTTAAACACTTTCATGCTTACCATATCGAAGTATAATCTATTGTTTGAGGCTTAATTAATTAAGTATTTGGCTTAATAATACTTAATTAGTTATTATTGGTCTTAATTTAAAGGAATTAGACTTATTTAATTGAATTGGGTTTAATTAATTAACTATGGGATTTAATTAAATCAATTGAGTAGCTTAACGGGCTTAAGTTGTTCCTTATGGCCCAAACCAATAAATTAGACTTTAAAAATATAGAAAATTCATTTTTAATTAATAACTTTTAGAAGACTTGAGTTATAATTGAATTATGAGTCTTTAATAGCCCAAAATAGAAGCATACTAGTTGTACTAAGACTATAGGTTATTTATAATACCTAACATTATAAAAATAAGCCTTAGGGTCAATCTAAACCTGGGAAAAGATAGAAACATGTGAGAAGCCTTTGGGAGAAGGGATCTAGCATCTCTAAACCCTAGAATCCTAAAAGATCAAGTGAAGAAGAACTAACACTAAAATTCTACGGTTCATGTGAGTTTCCCTTTCAACTTCTTGTGTATTTAAGAGCCTAAGCACGAGTTATAACATGAAAGAATTCTTGTGTTTGATTTGTAAACCCTTCCTCGTGTTTTTATATATAAAGCCCAATAATAAAGATTCAATAAAGATAGAGAAACCATCACTATATGTTAAGACATAAACGAAGAACAAAAACTGGGAATTTTATCAAGATTTGAAGTATTGATAAAATATTTTATGAAAACAAGATTAGATAATTTATTTTACTTTTTTATGATTCCCCTGTTCGTTAGGAATATTGTGTTTCAAATTTGAGGTGATTCCAATAAGTATATAAACAATTATGGCCAAAATACTCAACATAGGTCAAAACTGAAAACCTAGAAAAACCAAAAAATTGCTATTGGGTTGGCCAGCCAAGAATGTGAACCTTGTGAATTTTTCATCAAATTGAATCCCATTAAACCCTACCTAACCCATGCTTAAGTTTTTAAAAAATTTGGCACATGAAGAACAAGTCTAGAAACTAGAAAACTAGGATCTTGAATCCAAAGTAAGGGGTAAATTAATTTTAACAAATATTGAAAGATACAAACCAATTGTAGCGACCCGTGTCTTTAAATTATAATTAATGTAATTTAATTATTATTAGCAATAATAGTCACTTGTGACAAATTATAAAGGGCTGTGTGTTGAATTAACTGAACTATTACTTGCTTGTGATAACAACAAACCATAGGGACCATTATTCTAATAGTGAATGATTCAAATGAACAATAGGTTTAACTTACTGATTAGGTGGGTTTTCTCAATAAGAATTGGCTTTAAGGGTTTTTGTGTAATTTAGAAACATTTGGGATTACTTAAGTAATTTTTAAGTTCTTGGAGATTAGGGTTATGGTTTGGTTGTATGAGACAATGGGGTTGGGTGGTCTTATGGCCAAATCACTAGGGGTAGCTTAGTCTTTTCATTTTATTAGAAATGCTCCAGCACATTAGTGAGTTGGAAGGAATTTCCTTAACTCCCTCAGACTCCTTCCAAATAGGAGAACATGAGTAACGAAACTTTCTCACCACGAATCACACGACCAAAAGAGGGTCTTTGGAGGGAAACATTCACATCTGGATTTGAAGCTTTTGCTGGAGAAGGAGAGGAAAAGAGAAGTAGAGAAAAAAGATTGAAAGCAAAGGCAAAGGAAGAAGAAGGCTAGATGAAGACTTATCAATCTTTGTGTGCAAGGAATCTATAAAGAAAAGAAAAAAGCTTATAAAAAGAGGGAGGGATTTTTTGGAGTTCTTACAGTAGTTATTTTGATAGGATTATAATGAGTCTATAGGACTAAGCATCTAGGTCTCATAAACTTGTATGTTAACATGTGATGAATTATGCTTATTTTGTGTGATAATTTACGCTTGTGATGATTTGATCTTTAGTATGAAGGTGTGAAATTTATTATCTTGAATTATGGAAAATTAAGTTGAATTCCACATGTAAATCCTAGTTGAATCTTAGGGTTTGTTCTTGTGATGATGATTAATTGTTTGGTGTGAAAAACCATGTTCTGGGATGTTTAAAAGTGTGAAATAATGTTGGTAAAAGTTTGGGCACAAAACCCTATGCAATTTGATAAAAATCTGGGCTGAATTGGCTCTCGGTAGCTACTAAGCCGATATGCCAAGGATGCCAAATTCGCTGCCTCTCCTATCGGAGCTCAGCAGCTACCAAGCTCTACTACCGAGACCTCTTGGTAGGTAGCTCGGTGCTACCGAGCGATCTACTGCGCTCCAAATGAGATGAAATTTGGTGGACTCCTTGGATTTAATGATATCAAGATGTGTGTGGTGTTGGTTTTTTTTTTTTTTTTTTTTTTTTTTTTTTTTTTTTTGCAAAAGGCATGTGTAAAACGTTGTGCAACAAAATGAGGTATTTACCTTAGTTTTCTGTATGCTATGACTAAGTAAGGTATGCTATGAGTGTTGATATGGTTCCATGAGTGTTATAACATGTTAGAAAGCATGATATGCGATATTAGAATGAATGAATGTCCAAGCATATGGATTAGTGAAAAATATTGTGTGTGGGTCCCATGTGAGCCTTTGAACTATGATATAAGATATAATTGACATGAATAACATGAACTGTGATGTGTATGATAAATTGTGGTGTGTGATGAGTGGTGATGGATGCATTCACTGAAATAATGATATTGAGAGTGACTCTAGATGAACTCGCTGTTTGTTTGTGTGGGGGTGTCTTTTCTACCATGGGAATTGTACTCGAAAAGGAAAGAAGGTGTTCTTTCTAGTTAGGGTTTCCCCTAAAAGAGAAAGGGTGTGTCACGACCCGAACCGGAAATTCCTGATTACGTAGGTTTTCTAGTCCAAGTGTAACATTCACCCCGTATTTCTATGGGAGTGGCTACCCAAATTTAATCAAAAGCGGAAGTCCTGAGCAGTTCTAGTAAGATATAAGTAACTAAAAATGCCTAGAATAAAAATCTATACAT
>JAUPMG010114111.1:0-11934 GCA_031762675.1 Pachysandra terminalis | reverse complement strand
TGCTGTCGTCTGTTGGAAGTACTAGTAGATTCAAATCACTCTTCTGAAGCACTGCAATTTATTGTTCTAGTGATGGCCTAGCCACAAGGCTGAACAAGTAGCCATCACACTGCTGATGTGAAGGCTGGACTCCCAAGTCTGAACTAATCTTCTGAAGTCTCCACTCCTGTCTCATCAAATGCGTAAGATCCACGCGGTCTGTGACTCAAAGCTTCCGCCACCACATTAGTCTTCCCAGGATGGTAGCCAAGCGTCGAAATATAGTTTGAAACAAGCTATAACCACCTCCTCTGATGCATATTCAGATCCTTCTGAGTGAAAATATATTTCAAGCTCTTATGATCTGAAAACAACTCGAACTCCTCTCAATACAGGTAATGCCTCCAAAGCTTCAAAGCGAAAATGACAGCGGTCAACTCTAGATCATGAGTAGGCTAGTTGCCCTCGTGAACTTTACGTTGCAGTGAAGCATACGCCACAACACGACCCTCCTGCATAAGAACAACTCCCAAACCTTGCAATGATGCGTCGGTGTAGACTTCAATCTTCCGTCCAGCAACTAGCACAACAAGAATAGGTGATGGCGTCAATCTCTTCTTCAGCTCCTCAAAATCAGCTTCACACTTCTCATCCCAAACGAATTTGACTTCCTTCCGAGTCAAACAAGTCAAAGGCGCCAAAATCGATGAGAATTCCTCGATAAACCTTCTGTAGTAACCTGCAAGACCTAGGAAACTCTTGATCTTAGAAGCATTCTTAGGTCGCTCCCAACCAAGAACTGCCTCAAGCTTGGCCGGATCCACAGAAATACCATTTCTGGATACCACGTGCCCAAGAAACTTGACCTCTTCCTTCCGAAGTCACACTTCTCCAGTTTAGCATACAATGGTGGTCGAACAAGGTTTGAAGGGTAGTACCAGGAATAAGCTCGATGCAGAAGTCTACCTCCCTTTTAGATGGTAAACCCATAATCTCTTGGAATATGTGACCAAAGTCTCTCATCATAGGAATCTTTTCTAAGGTCAGCTTCTGAACACTTTCCGTAGCAAATAGGAAGTCAGACTGATAATGATCCTTCTCCGATCCACAGAAAGTCAAGCATCAGCCTCCAGGAAGACGAAACAAAACCGATTTCTCAAAACAGTTAATCCTAGCATGATAGGCTGAAAGCCAATCCATACCAAGAATCACCTCGAACTCAGGCATATCTAACACAATAAGATCTGCCTCCAGGTTAAGGTCGCCTAACCTCACTACACAAGCTCTACAAACTAGATGAAGAGTTGCGATACCCCCAACTGGATTGGCAATACACAAAGAATGCTCTAGCACGCTAGGGTGTAAACCCAGAAAAGCCATGCAACTAGTGGAGAAAAATGAATGGGATGCACCAGAGTCAAATAACACGCAAACTAGAGTATGACAGATGAATGATACCTTCCACCACAGCATTTGTAGCGCAGTCGTCTCGAGGAACATCGGTGTCGGCCAGGGCATGAACTCTGTTGTGCTGAGTTGGTCGAAGCGGTGCAGGCCGTCCATCTCTCCGCGGTGCTCTGCAAAATCGTTGGAGGTGTCTTCCTTGCCGCAGCTGTGGCAAGTCCTCGTCTCTTTCCCAAGAAACATCTGATCCTGAGGTGGTAGGGTCTGGCGTGGCATATCACGTGATGGCACTGCAGGTGCTACAGGTGCTACTGGTGTTGCTGCATCTCTGGGACGAGTCCTCTCTCGTCGAGAATCCGTTCTTTGCTTCCTGTCCCGACCTGGTCTCGAATGAAGGGCTGGTATCTCTCATTGTCACTGTTGCCGCTCCTGTCTGACTTGGGTTGATCCCTCGGTGCTGCAGATCTGTCCATATCTCGCTCAACATGCCTAGCGCACTCCAGAACTTCTGCGTAGGTCTTCAGACGCTGAGGAACAACTCTGGATCGAGTGGCCGGACGTAAACCTTCCTTGATCTTGGCCGCCTTGTCTGCCTCATTAACAGCCATGTGAGGTGCGTATCTAGATTGCATCGCGAACCGTTCCTCATACTGGGCCACCGTGAGAGTGCCCTGCTCCAATCGCATGAACTCGAAAGCCATTTGCCTCATGTAGCTGCTCGGTAGATAGTTCTCTAGAAACTTGTAGTCGAAACTGCTCCTATGTCATCTTGGATGTCAGGCTTCTCTCGATCATCTCCCACCAGTGGAGGGCTTCACCTTTCAACAAGAAGGTGGCAAGGGACGCACGTTGCTGCTCCGGGCACTCCAGTCCTGAGGATTGACTCTATGTCAAGGAGCCAGTCCTCTGCATAGTGAGGCTCTCCCCGTCCTGCATACGTCGATGGGGTCAACTTCTTGAACTTCTCGAGCCAAGTCATCACTGAACTCGGCACCCTCCTCTCATCTAACACTGCTTGGCGTTGCATCTGATCGCACTGATAAGCAACCAAATCGCCCAAAATCTGAAAAACATTCGCCATCTGTGGGTCCGCATCAGCCTCAGTCCTAGCAGTTGAACTCTCCCCCACGGTAGCGTTCCTCCTCCTTCCTACCATCTACACACCCGAACAGTCATTTAGGTCTCAACAAGGTACACTTCCTAGTAAGCATAAAACACTCAAATAATCATAACAACAAACAAAATCACACAACACACAATCCTATAGTTCTTCTATGTTTCACCACCTAATCTTCAGTTTCTATGTGATACCTAGTACTGCTAGTCTCTAACAATAACAACCATACTCTGAGCACACCTTATGCTCTAATACCAATCTGTCACACCCCAATCCCCGTGGCACGATTCCTAATGAGGAATTTGCATGGATCTCAAGGTGAGACCTTCGGGATCCACAACTGGCCGCGGATTGCCACTACAACATAAGTAAAATAAAAACAATAATACTTTCATTTAAATAAGATCAGAGTGAGGAAGTAACTACGACATAAATAATCCAATCAAAATAGAATGTTTAATCAGAACAATGTATGGGCCTCAGCTGGGCCGAAAACCAGCAATTGAGTCTAAACCACCAAAACCAACAGATATTTTATGCATCATTGAGAATGATGCTAGTGAGAAACTCTATCCCAGATTGTAATCGCGCTTGCCTCCCCTTTTCCCCTTTCTTCCCTTTTTTTATATTAAGTTACTTACCGTCCAAAAAAAAACATGTTTAACATCACACGATTACATCATAAATTAAAGTCTAACTCCCTCAGGAGTGCAAAGCAATCAATAGAAAAGCAAAGGAAACAACAAGTCCACATCAGCATCATATCCAGCTAGAGCAATCACTCCTTTTCCCATCCTACAACATAAAACGTTGCATGAGCCTATGATGCTCAGTAAGAAAACATGGAATGTTCACCCGTCCTCTTATGAAAATCAATCACAAGGGTTAGTACAATAATAATCCAATAACAAGTCCAACATAATCCAAGGCAAGAGGAGTAGTTTAAATGAGATGAAATCATTCACGTGACCTAAGATGAATGCAATGAGCATTACACACAAACAATGATAGATATGCACAATGAGATGTACTAAGATTAATATCGCTTAATAAGTGGACCTCATATGACGCTTCCCACAACAAAGGCCGATTTAGGACGTATCCAAGGAATTACCGGAATCCCCTCTTCGTTCCGGGCGCAAACTCATGGCACGAAAGCTACCATACAGTACTGCTAATTTCCAAGTGTACAATACTCGAGGGGTAGCGAACCTGTATAGGCGCTCGCAAGCATCCTACTCTAGTTTAAGTGGGCCCTTTCACCCCACTGGTATGTAGTCAACCCAGTCCGAAGTCATCGCAGTTGTTGCTTCGTAGATTTCCACCTCCTAGTACACTTATCAATTAACATCAAACTAGTATGTAATGCATAAAGAGGATATCAAGTGAAGGCCTACAACAGAAACTATCCTAGCGCCCATACACTCGGATAATCTGATTGCCCACATGCACAAGCTTTCCTTCCATTATCACAACAAACACAACAATTGAGTAGATTATTACATATCAACAACTACATGGGATCAACCTAAGATGGAAATGGTGATCATAAGAACCTCGGAACCCCAAGATTGACTCACCACAGTCAAGGCTTGCTTCCGGAAACCAACAACAAAAACGGTCGGAGCCCCGCACCATCCACCTAGGTCATCCACTCAAAGTTTCCATTTACTGTGCAAGTTACAGGTCCGTCGGCAGAGGCGTCGGTGGACCGATGTCTGCCAAAGGGTCAAATTGGTCTAAAACCATGTCTATGTCGGCAGAGGCGTCGGTGGACTGAAGGTCTCTGAGAAGTCACAGGGTCGTCGGCAGAGGCGCTGGTGGACCAATGCCTACCGACCTGCGCCAAAGCTGGGCTTTTTCTAGGTTTTTCTTTGGGTCTCGAAATCCAAACTTAGGTTATCAAATACATTCTAAACATCATATACTCACTTCTATGTCTCCGAAAACATAAATAAATACCAACAAATCATCCAAAAAACTAATATAACAAGGATCTAAATCATTTAATCAACATTATAATCAAACAATCATTCGGATCAAAACGCGAGTTATCAATTTCGACAAAAGAGCTATGATCACCCCAACAACTTACCTGAATCTTCTTGAGTCTCTAAATACTCCTAAGAATGCTCTTCCTCGTGAGAAACAAGGCTGCAACGATCCAAGCCTCCACAAGTCCCGGCCTCAATGATTTCCATCAACTCTTCTTCTCTTCTTCTCTCCAGCAACTCTCTAGAACTCAAATTTAGAATCAATGCAATATGAGGTGAGATTAGAAACCCTAATTCTCGTAAACCTCTCTTGCCAAAACACAGCAAAATTGCCAAAATGAATTGCACGTCCCCTTTGATCGTGTGTTCAAAACGGAATCCTAACTGATTTGATTTCATTCAAATCAGTTTCCCATTCTTTATCTTATTAACAAAATAACCCCCAAACCATATAATAGTATTACGCAGACGTCCATATATTATATTAAGCTTATTTATGTATCAAATAAATACAGAAAAATATCATTAAATTTTATAAATTCAAAGCATTAAATATGGGCGATCCTTTAGTGGATTTAGGTCATTACCATGTAATGCACTAAGCAGACCTGTAATGCTAAGTCTACTATGGAGTCTAAGTTTGTAGCCTTAGAATTAGCAGGTAGAGAGGCCGAGTGGTATAGAAACCTATTGGCAGATGTTCCTTTAGTGACCAAACCAGTACCATCTGTGTCCCTACATTGTGATTGTCAAGTTGCTATAGCAAAGGCCAAGAACAAAATTTATAATGGGAAAAGCAGACATATACGTCTAAGACATAACATAGTAAGGCATCAGCTTACTGTTGGAGTCATAACAGTTGACTTATTGAGGTCATAACAAAATCTAGCAAATCCTCTGACTAAATTACTAACTAGAAAGTTAGTATGTGAGACATCGAGGGGGATGGGGTTAAAGCCCTTAGAATGAACTACCAGTGATGGCAACTCAACTTACATGAATGGAGATCCCAGTAAATAAGTTCAATGGGTATAACAAGTCACTTAAGGAGTTCGATAGCACTGAATAGTGACATTCCTATGATGTGTGCAGTGCTAATTGCAGTGTGCGAGGACGAGTTTTTAAAATTCTTAATAAAGTTCATATCCTTTATAGGTGGTATGTTTAGCTGCAATTACATACTCGATGGATTTTACCTATGTGAGTGTGAAGTGGGGCCGCTTCTGTTGAGAGTTAGGCAGACTCTCTAGAGCACTCATGAAATACAGGCGATGCATGACATAAATGTGTCAACCTACTAGAAGAAGATTATGGTAGGGTATGATGTGGGTCTCAGTATTAGCTGTTTACATAAAAGAGATTAGGTTCAGAAATTTATTCCACCTCATCTCTGTAGACACTGTATTGAAAAGCCTTAAGTGCGGTTAAGTCCAAAAGACACCGGTATGACTGCATCATTTTCTTTTAAGCACTTGACTAGGTTTGTTTTTGAATTTTGAATCATGTGGGGGATTGTTGGAATTTGACTTTAAAATTCAAATTTATGTTTGTTTTCAAAAAACGGTTTATGTATTTAATTGAGATATCAACAGTTTTGAATTTCAGTTTTGGGCATTTTTTGCAATTATGTTTTAAAAGGGACGGTTTTGTAATGTGCTTCAATGTGGTGGTCGTTTGGGACCTTATGGTCCAAAACAACTTTTAAGTGTGTAAGCCGTTTAGGCCATAATGGCCTAACGACTAGTTCTTGGCCTATATAAGGAGGACCCCTCCTTGTTGAGACACACAACTCAAAGCTAAAAGCTCTTTTCTCCTCGTTTTCTTCAAGTTTTCTGCAATTTTGCTAGTGCAGAACTTTCTTTGTTTTCTTCAAGTTCTAGTCAAGTGCTACATAAGTTTCTTCGTCCATAGCCCAGTACCACCGTGTAATCTACCGGAGGGAAAAACCATTGAATCCTTGAGGCCAACCGCTAGACCCGGTACACTGCAGATACGATCCAAAAGGGGACGAATTTGGTTTCAAAGACAGTGACATCGTCATGCATCGGTTCTTCAAAACAGATAAGTTCTTATTTGTTTTATTATAATTTTTGCATAACTGTCTAAACCCCATATCCTCCAACAACCACCACTACCACTCCACCGCCATCGCCACCAGCACCATTGGTGGTGGTGGGGTGGTAGTGGTAGTGGTAGTGGTGGTGGGGTGATAGTGGTGGGAGTGGGGGATGGGGTAGTAGGTTTAAATACAAGGATAAAATAGTATAAACCATGTAGAAATTGATGATTTCCGTTAAGTCTTTTAGTGTAAGGAGGTCTATGTCTGAATGGAGATAATAGAGGGATGTATTTGTCCTTTTGATCAGGATAGGGGAGGTATATATTATACCAAACCTCAAGGGAGGTATGTGGAATTTACCGAGAAAAAATTGATTTAGTCCGGTTGAACCAAATAGCGTTTCACATTTCAATTACAGGTTTTTCCGGTCCGGCAAGATTGTCATATCCGGTTCTGAAAGCATCGGAGTTGTTGACGTTACCAACAAAAAGTCTGGACGAGTTCAAGAGTCTCCTATTGGATCGCTCGCTCGCTCACATGGTCTCTCCTTTACTGTGACTTCACTTCTCTCTTTCTCATTAGACCTACACTTCTTCTTCTTTCTTAATAATGGCGTCGAATGGTTGTGCGATCTGATCAGTTTCACATCGAAAGCTCCGAAGTTTCTCTTCAGGTGAATGGAGAACACGGACGTGTTCGGCTCATCAACGGCACCGCTCACTTGGCATGATTTTCTGGAGCGGATGCGGCATCCATCAGCTGCGGATTTCGTCAAATCAATCAAAAGGTCATCACTTATCAAAATCATCATCTTTGTAAATTTTTGTTTTCAATTCATGTTGCTGTAGTGATTATCCCGTTATGCTGGTCTTATGTTAGGTAACAATCAAGGACATAACATATCTGTTCTTTAGGGATAAACAAAATTGACTGGATTTGTGTATGTTTTTTAGATTAATTATCATTTTTTGGGCTTTTATTGGAAAAATTGACGTGGGTAATGGGTAATTAGTTTTCCTGAAGTGAGTTAGTTTGGTTTTGACGATGGTATTGTGGGTAAATTTGTCTGTCTTTGTTTTTGTAATTGAGTTTAGCCACAACTTGCTGTTCTTGTTAGGCTAGCTTCTTTGTTTACAAATCCTATACTCAAGGCTTGCTCCATACCTACATATTCATACATTCTCATTATCTCATTATTTACTTAATAAAAGAAACAAAAACTGTGATCTTAGAACCACTGGTTTTAAGAGCCAGAAAACGAAATGGGTCACGATTTTCATAGTCTGTCCGTTCTGTTTGGTGCTATTTTTGGAACACTTCTTGTAAGCACCAAGGGAGTTTCCACATGGAATCGATCAAATCACAAAATATATCAACAGTATAATATGATTGTATGAGCATATTTTATACTTTTCTAATATGGGAAGAAGAAATAAATGTCGTTGGTCACACATTTACAAACAATCTAAAGGTAAACACATGCTTAACTTATGTGTGAATTGCGAGCATGCATATTGTGTCTACATGCATCGGATCACATTGTTTGTATCCAAGTAAGCAGAGAGTGCAAAACGAGAGGGGGAGCATGAGAGCACGAAATTTGAAAAAACCCTAAGGTCTACAGTAAGTCCAGAACATTTATGGACATACATAAACATTTATGGCACTACAAGATGGTCTTTAATGGGCCTGATAATGATAACAACACCACCTCTTCCACATAGATGCTAAATTCAAGCTCAAATAACGTTTTAATTCATTATGTAACTCTACAAATAATGGTTTTATACATTCTATGGAACCTTTTTGCATTCGTGTTTTTAGAAGTTTTAAGCAAATAGTTTAGACACATTGCAAATTATTATAATGGATTAGGACCAAACGCTCGCTCGATGGATTTCATTTAAATGATCAAATTTGCAAAAGCCAAAGATGATTGGTGACTTTAAACCATCTGATTTGTAATTATTCCCAAAAGAATTTTTCCACCATCAGAAAGAAATTTAGTGATGTCATTTGGCTAAGATCTCCTGATCAACTGATTTTTGGTACACCGAGATGTTATGTCTTAGTCCCTTGCAATTGTAAGTCACAACCAAATTTGTTGCGCGTGGATTTCGTTGTAGTCACCTTTTTGTTTTGATGGAAAAATTATTTTTTCTCTTCTTCTTCTTCTTCTTCTTCCTATTTTCATTATTACTATTATTATGAAGATACAGAGGAGTAAAGACATGGGGTTGATTCACATGCAAGAGATTGAGATGGGTTAAGGGAGAAAGAAAATTCATATAAGAAAAACATTTAAATAGATAAGGGATCACATGTGGCTGTATGACTGTGTGTGTGTATATGTGTGTTTGTGTGCGTGCGTGCGCGCACAATTGTTCGTTATCAAGGAAGTAGAAGGTAGAATTGAATAACTTGATTGTTAGGGAAGATGCGTAATCTATTATTAATTTGGTTAAAGAAACAGTATTGGCTCCTGGAGCCGAACAAACTTTATCAAGTTGATTAGGGCAGTGGTATCTCCTATGAATGTTTCCTTTCAATGGGTGGCAAGACATTCTGGGGAGGAGGAAGTTACGGATGCGGTGTGGTCTCTTTCTAGGGATAAAGCACTGAGTCCTGATGGTTTTACTTTGGCTTTCTATCAAGATTCTTGGGATGCCTCACTTATGGCCTTTGTCAAGGAATTCTACAATCATGGGGTGATTAATAAGCTTACCAATGCTACTTTTCTTGCTCTTATCCCTAAGAGTAAAAGTGCTAGGGAACTCAAAGACTTTAGGCCATTAGCTTAACCATGAGTTTGTATAAGATTATCTAAAAAATTCTGGCTTTGAGATTGCGTTCGGTGATGGGTGATATTATTTCTACCAATCAGTGTGCTTTTATCCCGGGGTGGCAAATTTTGGACAGTGTACTTGTGGCGAATGAGATTGTGGAGAAAAGATTGAGGTTGGATCGGGAAGGTTTGGTGATTAAGTTGGATCTCGAGAAGGCATATGATAGGGTGGAATGGCACTTTCTGGATGCTGTGATGGAGTGGAAATGTTTGGGGCTAAGTTGATGCCACATCCCAAACCTTAGAGATCTCAATGGAATCCTTATGAATTTCGAAACACGACTCTCACCCCATTCCACATGGGAGTGGTAGTCAATTCATTGCCAAACCATAGAATTTCAATTAAGATATTGGAAAATTCTGGAAAATATATTAAATATCAAATCATTACATGAATTCAAGCAAAACACAGCGGAAAATAAAACTACTAATACTTTATTTTCATGCTTCAAACGAAGTCCTCTAACTTATTTAAGATATGGCTTAACAAGAGCCAACATTAAACTAAGGCATGCAAGCCAATAGATCCTACTATAGTAGCTAAGACGATCCTTAATTAGTTTCTTCAATAAAATCAGTAGCTTCTTCATAACTTTGTCCTCCAGCTTGGTCACCATAATCCATATCATCTCCTTCTATAATTCCTGAAATTTTGGTTGTTTGAAAGCGTAAATTACACTTTGCTCAGTAAATAAACAAGTCCTACAGTATTTAAGATTGAAGTAGGGACAATGCTACTCTTCAATGGTAATCCATAGATCAGTAGAATAATTCGATCATAATATATGTGCTGAAATATGTATGAGTTCAATTATTAATGCATGCAATGAATGCTGTGCGTGCGCCTAACAAGTATAATCACCAAGTGTGATCTAAGACAAACATATGAAATGCAACATGCATACTATTTGGCATTCAAATAGAGTAAGTTCCCACCGGATCCAATCACAACTATCCAAGATGTCTTACCAATGTGAATTGAATCCCCCCATACAAGGCCATGATAGTGGATTATTCTATATGCGCAACATAGTTTTTAGGGGCTTCGACCTAGAGGACACAATTCCCTCACTTATTTTTGATCAAGGGAAAATATCCAAGTCGTCACAAACGTGAAATCTCCTCCGGGAATCATACTTTATTAGAATAGCTAACAAAATTTCACTCATTCATTTGCCCATAAGACAAGCATTTGCCTAATGAGACAAGAATCAACATAGGTTTATTGGGATAGCTAGTCCCTCAACACGTAAAAACCGTTCACTTGGAACCCCTCACCATATTATGATTTCCAGATCATAATAACTCTCATTATAGTCTTGAATTCCAGATGTGTGGAATCAAAGGTCAAATTCAAGGCATTTAGACCTATTCATGGTCATGAAGCTACATAGTCAATGATATGCAAGTGAGATGTGCATAATAACTAATCAAACAAGTAAGTGTATGAGCAAGTGTATTTTGAACTAGTTAGCATGATCACAATGAGTTTAGAATCAATAGGCATTCATATCAAAATATCACCTGTCCGACAAATATCAAAATTCCTCCTCAACATGTCATAATTACTAATAAATCATCAAATTCAATTTCTAACATCATAGGCAGTCTCAAATGGTCATTATTGATGTGCATGTATAATTTCAAGTAAAGCGGACCATCTTTGCAATTTTCGGTATGCCGAGGGTCTTCCCTTTAGTATACCGAGCACTGTCCTCGGGTGGTTCGGTAGGCCATTCGGTATACCGAACTCCCTTGGCAGCTTAACCTCATTTTTTTTTGTTTGTGGGCTTCGGTAAACTGAAAGTCCTTGGCAGTTCAACCAATAACCTCTTTTTTTGTCTGTGGGCTTCGGTATACTGAGGTCCCTTCGGCAGCTTGGCCAGTAGCCAAAATTCTAGGAGTTGTGGCTCGGTATACCTTTCGGTATGTCGAGTGCCTGTCGAGTTTCTTGTGTGTTTCTCGGTATACCGGTGGTCTGCCGAAAGTCGCGTTTTCATCAAAAACTTCATGTTTTCATCCCTTCTCATCCTTATATCACAAAACTTCATTAACAAACATTACTTAGCTCATATATCCACACAAAACCCAATAATTACTTTACTCAATACCTTACTTAATCAACTTGATCATATCATGGTATTCAAACCCAGAAAATTATATTTAGAGTTGACTTTATGAACTAATTAGTAGAAATAATATTATACTACATCTCAGAGAATATAACATGTACACCTAGTCAAATCGAAAATAATGCTTTACTCGAATACTTACCTTGGAAATTGGTTGGTGTTTGAGAATTACACCTTCTTCTTCTTCTTCCTTCTTCTCCAAGCAATGGATCAATCTTCCATTGTTCAGCAAGGCCTAGAGTTTGTATAGATTCTTAGGAATATACTAATCTAGAATTTAGAAGCTTAATTCTCTCCCCTTAGATCAGGTTATTTAAATTTTAGCCCTTGGATTAGTATCCTAGCCTTAGTTGGTTAGTTATTATTCACTTTCTAATTTGAATTCCTTCTAATAAAGAGTTGTT
>JAUPMG010114090.1:0-11934 GCA_031762675.1 Pachysandra terminalis | reverse complement strand
TCCATTTAGCTTCTAATCTAGCTGATTAGCAGGATCATCCCAATTAACTAAATTAATTATGCCACTAAGCATGATTAACTCAAAAATCAGAATTAGGGATATTACATTTAGAAACCATCTTCATCAGAGGCCAGCTGTATCAAAATCTCTATATGCAATCTGAAGACTTCTTATTTTAGTCTCTAGACTATTTACACACCAGCTGTAAATATTCTTTAGAGAATCTTGCCTAAAAAATAGCAACTAATTAGAATGAAATCTAAGCATATACATGTGATTTTAGCAGTTAACTAATTTAAATTTTGAAGCATTCAGAACACGGCCAATTATGGAATTAGTTAAGATTATGTGTGTTATTTGCCAAGAATGCCAATATTCACATGTGAGATCTAACAAAAACAAATTCAGAACGTAGGTTATCAGTAGGATCCTACGGATTCTAGGGATGTTATTAAAAGTGGGAGTGAATTACCACCCATAGGGAGTGTTCCAAAAAACACAAAATCCAGCAATCACATGTGTAGGAGTAGTCGTTGACAGATTCATCATCATTGTTTTAGGATAGAGGGTGAGTCGTTCATGACTGCCATGCTTGATGATGATGAGCCTAGCTCATACCGAGAGTTGTTATAATCACCTGCTTCGTATAAGTGGATGACTGCTACGCAAGATGAAATGACTTCCATGGAGAAGAACCAAGTCTGGGAACTTGTTGATCTTCCCCATAGGTGCAAGATCATTGGAAACAAATGAGTTCTAAAAGTCTAGTGCAAGGTGGATGGAAGTGTAGAGAGATACAAGGCTCGTCTCGTGGTGAAGGGTTATAACTAGAGAGAGGGTGTTGACTATGAGGATACATTCTCACCAATAGTGAGATTTTCCTCCACCACATTCTAGCTATTATCGCACACTTAGATTTGGAGCTCTACTAAATGGATGTCAAAACTGCGTTTCTCAATGGAAAACTGGATGAGGAGACCTATATGGCTCACCCTAAGGGTTTAGTGGCCGAGGGGCATGACCGCAAAGTTTTAGACTAAAACGCTCCATACATGACCTGAAAGAGTCATCCATGTAGTGGTATCTTCAATTCTACCTAGTCATTATAGAGTTTGGCTTCACAATGATTGAGGAATACCATTGTGTGTATGTGTGAGACCATAGTAAGAGCTTTCTTATCTTGTTGCTATATGTTGACGACATATTCATAATAGTGAATGACAAGGAGATGATTGCCGCCACTTAAGAGTGACTTTCTTTCAGTTTTGAAGGACATGGGTGCGGTAGATTACGTGCTTGGTGTTAAGATTCATAGGAATCGTGCTAAGAGGCTTCTTTGTTGGTTCAATGGGACTTACATGAGGAAGGTACTTGAGAATTTCAGAATGCATGATGCTAAAACCATTGACACTCCTGTCAAGAAGGGTGCTTCATTATATCTTGGCCTTTGTTGAGAGACAGAGGAAGAGAAATGACAGATAGCTCGTGTTCTCAATGCTAGTCCCAAAGGAAGTTTGATGTATGCTATGATGTATACTCGACCTGATATTAGTTTGCAATTGGCTTAGTCAGCCATTACCAGAGTAACCCAAGGCAAACTCATTGGAAAGAAGTGAAACATATTCTTCGATACCTACATTAGACAACAATTACATGCTTTGCTTCTAGAGAGCATATTTGTAGCTGCGAGGCTACAACGATATGGACTGGGTATGTGGTTTAGACGGTCAAGGGTCGATGTAAGGATACACATTCTTGATAGATGGCGGGGCTATCTTTTGGAGTAGCAAAAAGAAAGTTTGTGTCGGTTTGTCTACCGTGGAGTAAAGTACACAGCTTGTTGTGTAGCTGTCCAGGAGGATGTAGGGTTGAGGAAATTCTTATAAGATATTGGAGTCTTCAGAGCTAGCGTATGACCGATCACCATCTATTATGATGGCATGGCAGCATTGGCATACACCAAAGATCCCAAATACCATAGCAGGGGACGAAGCACATCGACATTGACTATCATTACATCAGAGGTATAGTTGCACATGGAAACGTATCCCTTACACATATCCCTACTCAGCCAGTGATAGCTGATTCTACGACTAAACCTAAAGTTAGACAAACTTTCAAGATTCATGTCAAAGATATGAGATTACGTAAATTGTGATTTTTGTTAGGTGGTACTGCTGTTATTTTTATTTGATATGTAGACATCTCATATTACATTATATTCCATGAGTGAGAAATTAATAGAGTTTATTTTTCATGAGAATTGAGTTTGTGTATTACATGCACACTTTACAGACAGGTTATCACCATATTATGAGGATATGGGTACGGTATGTCACCAGGCTAATGGTCGGCTTCTCACACAGTGACCAACCCTGGCCCATGCAATACAAGTAGGATGAGACATTAGAGGATTTGTGCAATCGAGGACATTTAGAGGACTCTATGAGTTATATGTCACTCTGGGAGAGTCGGGATGAGGTTCCTTAAGGAATTGAATTTTACTTGATAAAGATGGATGTGAGACCTTAATCAAGGTGCTTAAGAGTTGTGACTTGGATTAATGAGCTCATGGATTGTGACTAGACTTGGATCTGTACACTGTTGGAGGTTGACATACTCTTGGCTGGGCTCCAAACTTCAACGTAGAATGTATTACATACCACATGTGCTAGTAGCAATGTTACTTTTGAGAGTATGTGAATCGATCCCTATTTCCTTACTGTGTGAGCTCAGGATGATTATTGTAAGGATCACCCTATGACCTTATTTTCCTTTGATCATGTCGTGAAGTCAGACATGATGATTGGACTCTAGTATACTTTTCTATGGCCATTGATTATACGGTCTAAAGGGGGTTTGACTGGAAAAGTAGTTAGGTCGAAGCTAAATGGCATGCGGCTTAGGGAAGACTATTTAGCATCACATTCAGAGAGATATGGTTCATAATGAGAGAGAGAGAGAGAGAGAGAGAGAGAGAGAGAGAAGCACACTTAGTGCCCACTATGGACGAGTGAGAGACATTGGATATTTATGTGGGCTGATCCGATTGGCCTATTAGAAATGGGCCGACCCAGATCCTCAATATATGGGACTTCCATACTAGAGTAAGTGTGGGAGACACCCTCCTATATTGTAGGAGGTTGAGTCAAATTAGAAGTGAAGTTGAGTCTTCTATATTTAGAAGACTCCTCCTCCTAACCCATTTGCTTCATATGGTTGATCCAAATCCTAGAGACTCTCTCTCTCTCTCTCTCTCTCTCTCTCTCTCCATCTAATCTTCTTCGTTTTTTTTTTTTTTTTAAGAAAGACCCTCTAGGCAGGAATAGCCGTAGAGGCACTCCAACGATGGGAGGAGGGTTAGGCATAGACCCTGACCTATATATTAGAAATCAGTTAAAAAAAACCATACAAATGAAGAGGGGGAGACCCAAAGTAATGTTCACCAACTAATAAAAGATGACCAAATAAATAACCTAAAAACAACATGAGAATTATCCTCTAAAACTACCCAAACCAACATTGTCACTATTGATAAGGTAGCAAATATCCAAGGGAAAACGATGCAATGAACGAAATATCTGACTGTATGAACTGAACAAGCAAGCTTGGCAAGTGCATCCACAACCGCATTTCCTTCTCTAAACACATGACAGATCATAGGATTAAGCTCATAATTTTTTTTTTACAAATCTCAATCCATTTAGAAATAAAAATCCAATGAGGCATCTTTTCTTTAGCCAATCAATCCACAATGATCTAAGAATCATCCCCAATGATTAAAGGCTTCAAATTCATTAACGAGCATAGATTTAAACCATCCAGTAAAGCCCAAGTTTCAGCCGACTTATTCGAAAGAATGCCATAGAAAGAAGAGAATGCAACCACAATCGAACCACGAGTTCCTCCTTGGAGTCGATTTGCTATTGGATTTCATACTAAAAATCTGGTCATTTGAGTGTGGATACTTCTGTGTGTGGTTTCAGTATTCACACATACCAACATGGGATGACATTCAATTCGATAGAGATCTTCTGTTGCAAATCCAGGTCGTATGTATCGAGGTACATAATCTGGTTTATCTACAACTTTCACTATGATTGTGCAGTATATGAATAAATAAAGAAACAAGAATTAACAATCAATAGCCAAACCTCAACATAAAAATTTATGTGGTTCATCCAATAATAAATTACATACAATGGAGAAAGTAATCAAACAAACTTCCCGTGTAATGTGAAGATTATACAGAAATAGCAATCAAGCCTAGATCCAAGAAAGAAACCAAGCAACCATTCTTTTTCACAAGAATTATACTCTAAAACTCAAAGACTATACCCTTAACAAAAAGCCAACAAGAGGCCTAATTATATACAAGCGAAACCGAGATTTGCCAGCTCGGTGATCAGGCTCATAACCCTTGAGTATGGCTCAGGCTTGGCTCAGACTAGTTAAACTTTTTGAGCTTAGACTTGGCTCAAGCTCACTAATTATTTTTAGGTTTAGGCTCAGCTCATTAAAGCTCTCGATCAAATAATGCTATATATTGAACTATATGTCTCGTCCTTTTGGGACACTAATAGGACATGGGATGGAGAGTGTTTGGGGATTCGAATCCGAGTCTCCCCGGTAGGGATGGCTGAGTTACCATAAGTGCAGAGATAAAAAAAAAAAAAAAAAAAAATCCTATCAATTAACAATCTACAAAGTCCATCAATGAGCATATGTAATGTAAAAAAAAACTAAAATATTATAAATTATAATAGTTTACTTTAAAAATTTTAAGATATATTTATTTTTATGAATATCATAAATTTATAAATATATTTTATTATAAATTTATAACTGAGTCGAGCTTTAATTGAGCCAAGCTCGGCTTAGATTCGCTAATAAAATGAGCATTTCTTTCAAGTGCATATTCCAAGGTGTAAAAACCTTTTTATAGTGTCCAAAGTTATACGCATAGAAACTCAAAATAAATCCTAATTCAATTAAGAAAATCATTCCTTACAAAATTTAACCTTGTATAGGGAATGGAAGTTTGATTGGGCTTGCTTCTAATTTTTTTTTTTCAAAATTCTTTTTCTCGTTTATTATTTTTTTTTTTTGTTAAATTCAAAACTAGATGTAAGACGAAAACAGAACATCGAAATAACGAGGTTCGGCTTAATGTGCCTACGTCTAATGAACCACATAAACCATCAAAATTGAGTAATGAATCACATGGACCATCAATGCCACCTCAAAGGCCATATCAACCTCTCTCTCCTAGATCCAAGGAGAGAGAGACGTTGGAAAAATCAAACCCAAACTATGAAGATCCTACTTGATAAACTCTATCTTGGAAACTATATCATCAAAGAGTCGTTGGAAGAATCTACAATCTAGGAAGAAAGGAAATGTTGGAACCTTTCCTTATCTTCTCATTCTTGATTTAATTGAAGACCCTACAAAGAAGGGAACGTTAGAACATTCCCTATTAACTCATCCTTGTGATTCAATAAAAGCCATAATATGGCTTAAATGAATTTACGGTTGAAGTTAGAGAAAATTAATCTTCTTATGCTAAACTAAGTTTCTTTAACATCATGGAGAGAAAACCTTCACACACAGATTTGGTTCTGACTTTATTATTCAATGATTTATAATACATTGTTGTAGTACAAAATAAAAAGAAGAGAAAATAGAAAAGATAGAACAATAGAAAGAAGAGAGAAGAATAGAAAAGAGAGAATAATAAAAATAAGAGAGAATAAAAAGAAGGGAAGAGAAAAGATGAGAGAATCATTATGTTGCTAACTTGATATGAGCATAATAAGGAAACAATTAGGAGAGAGTCGCGGTTCCTTAATTAGCTCCAATACCTCCTCTCAAGTTAGAACATGGATATTCAGCATGCCTAACTTGCCAACTAAATACTGAAACTTTTTAAAAAGAAAAAATTTCTATGTTCTATTTTAACCTGTGAAATAAGTTGCTGGAAACTCGAATTAAATCCTAATTCAATTAAAAAAATATTTATTATAAAATTTATGTACCCAAAGAATTTGAAACAAAACTCAAAACTTCTCAGTTCATACTGTGAGACAGTAATACAAGCCAAGAGAGTTATTATACCAGAAATAACAGTTTGATTGAGCTTACTTCTAATTTCTTTTTCCAAAATTTATAACCTTCTTCTCTTTGTTATTTTCTTTTTTATTATTTCTTGAGAGAGAGAAAGAGATAGACGGTCGGAAAGGTGATTGGGAGGTTGATAAAAAAACAAAAAAGGTGATTGGGAGGGAGTTCACATTTGTTGAATTGTATTCTGTGTTTTAGCTTAAAAGGTATGCTTGAAAAAAGGGGGTTGAGGTGGGGATATATAGAGCCTTATAAGGGTCAAAGAAAGAAAGAAGCCTGTACCCGTCTGTCTTAAAATGATTTAAAGGGTCCATGACTTGTTGCTTCATCAATGTCCTATGAGTTTGACCTTACTGTCAAACCTATGTGACTTTTGTGGATCAAAGTTACTTTACTGCCGCTTGTCAATTTGATATACGTCGACACAGTACAATGTGGCACCGACACAATTCTACCTATTCCACTTGGCAGCTTCTTATTGGACTGGAGTTCTTTAAGACCAAGAATCAAAGGTCTCATTTCTTTACAATTTATGGATGCACCAAGTAATATGAGTTTCAACTTCTGTTAAGTAAGGTTTATTTTCAATATTCTCACCTGCTTCTAGCCTTGAACGCTTGGGGGAAAAGGATACATATAAGTTTATGTCATAGGAATCTCAACCAACTTCACTCCATGGAAAATTTCAACCATTAATTTAACATCAAATAAGGTGAACTTGTTATCCCATGCATTGAAAAAAAAAAAAAAAACAACTTGTTCAATGTTGGAACTAAGTCTAGGACACAGGCTCAGTCCTTACATCCAAATTAATCTTGTTTAGGTAAGAAGGTGGGTAAGGAAATAGGGTTAAACTTGCTATAACTTAACCCTTTTTTGTATTTTTTATTATCTCATGGAAAAATTCAAAATGTAGTTACAAAAATATACCAAAATCATGAACTTGTTCAAGTGTTGATAAACTGTTAGCAACAGAAAGATACCAAAATCAAAATGTAGGTGATTGAGGTCAAACTATCATAACCAAAATCTAAATCTTGACTTAGTCTGTGTAAGACGAAGGTACATCATAGTACATTTTTTTTTTCCTCTTTCAAGAGAGGTTGTGCATGCAACACCTATTTTTGACAAAGCAAGTCATTACGCAATCCCTTGCAACTAGTTGTTTTGTAACTTTCCAACAAAATTAATTTGTGAGAAACCCATTACCAGGCAGCTTACCTACCAAAAAGGTCAAAACAAAAAGAAAAAGTCAATACTCAATCCCTACTTTACCAACTTAGATTTGGTCCCCAAAAAAGATGGTTTAGTCATTTGTTACTTTTAGATTGTTGATTGGATGAAGGAATAGTAATAAATACATTAAATTGAAGATCAAAATTATGCACACGAATATTCGTGATTCAACAAAGCTTACGTCCACATTAGAGAAGAAGTTTTCACTATGTCAAAAATAAATTAAGGTTACAACTTATACTCTTATCTATATATAGGACAAATTCTCAAAATACCTTTATCGTACCACAGGAGAAACCCCCCATACTGTTTAAACTCGGTATCGAATTAGAGATCGTCTTGATCCAATACCGAGTTGGATCGAGATTGGCGCAATTTTTTTTCTTTTTTAAATCATAAAATTTTTAAGCCTTGTCGAATGATCCATATTGGATCGTCTGACCTGACTCATCTGAAACCGAATCAAATCATCTAGATTGGACGATCTGACTTGGTTTCGGACCGAGTCAAATTAGGGATCGTCTTGATCCAATACCGAGTTGGATCGAGATTGGCACAATTTTTTTTCTTTTTTAGATCATAAAATTTTTTAGCCTTGTCGGATGATCCATATTGGATCGTCTGACCTGACTCATCTGAAACCGAGTCAAATCATCTAGATTGGACAATCTGACTTGGTTTCGGACCGAGTCAGAGAACTTTAGCAATTTTTAGTATCGGCTTGGAATCGTGACTCGTCCTCAGTCGATCTTGAGTTGTATAGGCCGATCCGACTCAGAAGCGGCCGATACTTAACACTACGCCGCCCCCCGCATCTCCTAACCCCATGATACTGTCCTGCACAACAAGTTACCCGTGACTCAAAAAAAAACCTCTCTTCATAGTTCTTCGCTATGCCTCATGGGACTCCCCAGGCTCCTCTCCCCATTGGATCTAGACACTAAGTGAGTATGTGCTACCCACTATCTCTAACATCGATTAAAGTAATTCGATGCCTAGCTTTTTATTTTTATTTTTAATATTTTTATTCAACTAGTGAAGAATCATCTAACTAGATTTTTAATCATTCTTAATTGCAAAGTTCATAAATGACCAACATTTTAGGAGCCTTATCTTGTTCATAATTCAAAATCTTGAACGCAATTCTGTTACATTGAATCCTGTACCTCAAAGTAAAATTGTATTTTACGTTCTTTTTTTTCTTTCTGGGCAAGTTTGAAATGTTAATTAGTTCACCTTTTGCTTTGCGGTTGAAATTAGAATTTGAGACGCGCTTTTAAACGTATGGTTGACGTATTTCGGCTGGTCAATTAGACCCAAGTTCCATCCGTAGAATTTGATAGATTTGTGCTATTTGGGTCGCAATCCGTCATTGGTTAGCTACATTTTCATTATTTAATCAATTTGACTACTCTAGGGTTGGTATTTCAGCATCTTCAACCAGCCTAATACAAACAAATTAATGACTACAAGGTACATGTGGTCCTGTCAGTACTAGTGATGCACAAGCCGGTATTAGTCAATTTACTATGAAGACATGAGCAACACAAGGTTCGAAATACTTGCTTTCCCTAGCCTAAATCAAAGAAAGATAGTTCCAGTGAAAGGTTTTATTTTATTTAAAGTTTAAACAAAGGGAGAAATGGGTAAGATCAGTCAGGAACGTACAGAAAGACAACACAGAATTCCTTGATTTCAGAAAAGATGATTCTTAAGACAAATGCTCTGCAAATTCTTATAGAATGTCCAATATTCATATCCTCTGATCCCCTTTCTCTGATGTCTCAACCTCCTTTTATAACCTCAGATTCATTCTCTCTAACCGTTTGCAATGTTTCATGAACAGATTGAAAACGTTTGGTTGAACAGGCATTTTGATTTGAATATTCAATATCCAAAACGTCTAATTCAATATGTAACGTTTCAATAAATGCTTTCACAACGTTCGGTTAAGTTAATAATCATGACGTTATAAAAATGGTGATATGCTACTGTTTTGTATTGATTCAAGTCCTTTAATGCTACAAGCTCTTCAAGATTTCATGCTCTTCAAGAATCTTGATAGGACTTATCTTTCTGGCCCTCCATTCCTGAAAGTCTAATGTTTATTTCCCCCTATGTTGAATAAAAACTACTTCAAGATCATAGTCTTCGAAGAGTGATTGTATGTCAGGAAATATTCCCTTAAGAAAATACTACTCACGACATTATGACTTCGAAATAGGAATGCAATGCTTTTAAAAGATAATTCGAAATACCAATCATCTTAAAGAAACGATTCTGAAATAGTCATTTCGAATAACTAGTTAGAAGAGTAATTTAAAGCCATATGATTATCCTGAAAGGTATTTCGAAGTATCGAAGATTCTGAATATCAAAGATTTGGTTATTTCGAGATGTCTTCTCGAAATACATAATGATTACAATTTCGAGGTATAACTTCGAAAGACTGGTAATTCAGAATATTCATGATGACGAATTGAGCCTCTCGAGGTGGCTAACCTGAATGACGAATTGACCCTCTCGAGGTGGTTAACCTGTATGACGAATTGGCCCTCTCGAGGTGGCTAACCTACATTGCCCTTTAATGTCGAAGGCAACATAACATTTCGAAAATTCTCTTTCGAATTAGTTTGAGGTCTATTTCAAGTAAGACTTCAATATATGTACTGTCAATTTCGAGATGATTTTCCCTGAGTGGGCTTTCCTTGAACTATACTTCATGTCAATATTCGAAATACAGTCTTTGGATATGTAATTATATAATTGACCCTGTCACATGTCAAAATATGATTGGATTGAATCAATTTTCAAATTGACTCATCATCATTAGCCCCCTGCATTTAGAATGTGATATTCATTCACATTGTAAACACATATTTATAAGAGGCAATTTCTTGATAATCACATAACATATATGTTTGTGAATATGTATTTTGTATACTTGATTAATTTGAAGGTCTTCCTTCAAAAAGAATAATGGTCTAAAGTCTATCTTATGTAGATCTTTAGAATTCTTATTTTAATTCGAGATAATACTCCCATCATTTGGCTTAATACTCCAACATATAAGGGCTCTCGAATTTCTGAAGTCTATCTCGAGTAGGTCCTCAGGATATTTGTTTTATTCGAATTAATTCTTCCAACAAATGTGAGCATATACTCTCGACAAATGCTGATATTCGAAAATCTGAGATCCATCTCAAGTGAATCTTTAGCATATTATATTGATTCGAGAGAATACTCCCACCATAAATGGGCGCCCGAAACAATGATACTCGTCTGAAGTCTATTATAAATAGATCTTCAGAATATTTTGTTTAGGGTCTATCTGTTGTAGATTCTCAAAATATCTTGTTTAAGGTTCATCTGTTGTAGATCCTTAAAATATTTTGTTTGTGGTCTATCTCGAGTAGATCCTCAAAATATCTTGTTTAAGGTCCATTTGTTGTAGACCCTTAAAATATTTTGTTTGTGGTCTATCTCGAGTAGATCCTCAAAATAACTTGTTTAAGGTCCATCTGTTGTACATCCTTAAAATATTTTGTTTGTGGTCTATCTCGAGTAGATCCTCAAAATATCTTTGTTTAAGGTTCATATGTTGTACATCCTTAAAATATTTTATTTGTGGTTTATCTCGAGTAGATCCTCAAAATATCTTGTTTAAGGTCCATCTGTTGTAGATCCTTAAAATATTTTGTTGATTTCAAGATTCTCCTACATATCTAGGCCCTCGAAATATGCTACTTTGAATTCTCCTATCATAAGTAGATCTTCGGAAGTCTGAGATTTTCTTTAGAATATAGAATGTAATTCAACTATTTTCACTTGAAAGTACATTGATGTCTTCGAGAATTTTCTCTTCGAAGGCAATATTGGTCTAAGGTTTTCCTTAGAATATAGAATGTAATCCAAGCATTTTCACTTGAAAATACATTAATCTCTTCGAGAGTTTTCTCTTAGAAGGTAAGATGCTATGTCGAATATGATTCTCCTACCATGAGTAGGCATTCGAAATTCTGAGGTCCATCTCATGTAGATCCTCAGGATATTTGTCTTTCGAGATTCTCCTACATATGTAAGCCTTCGAAAGTTCAAAGTAACATTCTACTTCGAATATGATTCTCTTACAGTGAGTAGGCATTTGAAGTTCTGAGGTCCATCTCATGTAGATCCTCAGGATATTTATTTTTCGAGATTTTCCTTCATATGTAGGCCTTCGAAAATATGCTACTTCGAATATGATTCTCCTACTGTGAGTAGGCATTCGAAGTTCTGAGGTCCATCTCATGTAGATCATTAGGATACTTTTCGAGATTTTCCTTCATATGTAGGCCTTTGAAAATGTAGATTCTTAGAATATATATTATTTCGAGTTGATTCTCTCATTTTTGTGAGCACTCGAATATCTAAGGTCCATCTTGTGTAGATCCTTAGAATATATATTATTTCGAGTTGATTCTCTCACTTATGTGAGCGCTCAAAATATATTGCTTCAAATGTATACTCCCAAAATACGTGAGCTTTCGAAGAGATAATTAGTTTCAAAGGCATATTTTCTTTTGAATACATAAT
>JAUPMG010114026.1:0-11936 GCA_031762675.1 Pachysandra terminalis | reverse complement strand
TAGAAATTACAGATTTTTATTCTAGGCATTTTTAGTTACTTATATCTTACTAGAACTGCTCAGGACTTCCGCTTATGGTTTCTATTTGGAAAACCACTCTCGTAGAAATACGAGGTGAAGGTTACACTTGGACTAGAAAACCTACGTAATCTGGAATTTCCGGTTCAGGTCGTTACAACGAAAGAGTATAGAGTTGAAGGCATGTCTATGTGTTGAAGAAGATTGTAAGAGGTGAAGGAGTGGTACCTGAGGGGTTGAGAAAGGCTAGGTGGTGGTAAGGAGGACCTATAGACAAGGGGGTGGTGGAAGGAGTGGGGTAGTGGTAGGTTGAGTTCCTAGATGATGTGTGCTTAAAGTGTTAGTGTGGTTTGTTGTTGGTGCTAGGGATGATGATGATGGTAAAGATGAGGATTGAGCTAGATTAACCTCAGGTGGGTGTGTAGGAAGAGGGTTGGAATATATGCCTAAGTCCAAAGGTTGGATTTGTGTTGTTAGTATTGGGGTGTTATTTGTGCGTGAGGTTTCTTCAATAAAGAGTTTACTTTTTGCTACCAAGTCTTGGAAAAAGTATTTAAAGGCGTTGCAATTTCCTACAAGATGACCAGGGGTTCGATGAAAGTGATAATATTGGTCCTTTCTATAGTTTTTATGCTTTGGGGCATCTAGCATAAGGCGTGGGTGTTGAATCATATCTTGTGCTAAAAGACTTTGAAAAAGGTCAATGTAGTTGACATTAAATGTTTTTAGTGGTTTTCTTTCTCTTGGAGTATCATTAGGTTTATAAGTAAATTGTTTTTTTACATAATGGATAGCATTAATTTGTGACTGAGTGTGGGTATGTGGACGAGAAGCTAATAATTCAGAATTAGATCGGAAAGTGAAGGTTCCATTTGCTTCGAAAGCTCGTTGGATGGCAATGCTATGTTGGATGACTTTATCAAAAGAGTTAAGGCATAATACTGATAATTTGAATCAAAATTCAGGGACAAGTGCTCTAATGAAGGTAGAGACAAGAAAGTGTTCGGGTAGTTGGCTAGAGAGCTGGCTAGCGAGAGTTCCCCAACGGTTGTAAAAGTGGGTAAATGTTTCATCATGTTTTGTTTTTCTTGTTGGCTAAATCATCTAAGGTGACTTCAGTGTCTAAGTTATATGTGAATTGGTTGATAAAAAGGTGGGAGAGTTGTAAGAATGAAGTGACAAATGGACTAGGTAGGTGTGCGAATCATGTAAGGGCAAGTCCGACTAGGCTTTGGGGGAATAGTTGAAGGAGAAGGGAATCACTATGTTGGATTTAATACACATTTAATTAGGAAGGCTTTAATGTGGGTGCGAGGGTTGCCGGTACCATCATAAAGGGTAAATTGTAGTATGGTGAAGTTGGGAGGGAAAGGCACATTTGTGATGGTTTCTGGAAGAGGTAAGGAGCACAGTTCATGCAATGATAAGGTTTGGGTATGAGTGTTATGGCCATCTAATTGTTTGGCTATGAGTTGATTTACAATATTTTCGAGGCTATTCTGTGTTGATTGTGGTGTAGCATGAGATGGGTTTAGTGTAGGTTGGGATGAAGGCGGTGGTGGGCTAATGTTAGGTGGTGGGATGATTTTACTGTACGACCTTGTGTATAAGTTGGGTCAATAGGGTGACTTGTGGTTGGTTGGTGTTGGATGGGAGGGTTAGTAGGAGTTTGGTTGTAGCTTAATTGTTGGCGTAAATCTCGGTTTTCAACAGCAAGTGCAGCTAAGCATTGATTTAAAGCAACTAATGCTTCTTCAAAAGCTGATGGGAATGCATTTTGTTGTTGTATTTCACAACCTAAGGTGTCAACGGACTCTAGGATAGGAGAGTTGGGGTTAAGGGCCAGCTCAATAGTGATATCAAGAAGGGTAAAGTGAGCGGCCATTGGGAGGCTATGTGATCGTCTAGATTGTCCTCTAGTAATAACAGGCACACAAAGTGATCAGGTGTGTGGGGAGCTCAGGCATGCCAATTGAAAGTAAAAAAAAAAATCTATAGATCTATTTGGTTTGCAAATTTAGAAAATTTATATAATTTGATGCTGTGAATTTAAGTGTAACTAGTGAACCAAAAAAAAAAAAGAAAGAAACTAAACTATTAGTATAAATAAACAGATTTTGAAGGCTGCAAAAGTAAATAAATAAATAAATAATGAGCAAGGAGTAATTCTCAGGATTGATTTCAATTGTGATACCTATTGCATACTATAAGAATAAGCAAATATCAAGAATAAAATCAAGAAAAAAAAAGAATATATGTTTCAATAAGTTGAGATAGAATATTTGAGCTTGTTAATGGCAAAAAATTTGGAGTAGATCATTCACAATGGAATAATCGATTTGAATCAAAGAAAGATCTAGGTTGAAATTCTATCAAGAATTAGAAAAGTACCAGAATTCTCATCCAAGATATTTGAATTTTCTTTTATAGTATCTATATTGAAAAGAATTACAATAAAAAAATCACACAAGTTCAGAATACGTTAGCATCTATTTATCACATTCAGGATTTGCAAAAGTACAAGTGAATGAAAAAATTTAAAGTAGATAAAAAAAATTGGATGACAATGAAAATATACGGATCTAACAGATTTCAAACACTCGAGGAAATTTGTACAAAATCTTATATATTAAACTATGATTAAAATCATAATTAAAAAAAACTATGGGTGAGATAAAATCAATTTTCATGAATGCTTGCAGCTACAATTAAAAATGAAAATAAAATAATAACGAGTGGGCTAAGAAACTTCCCCAGCCTAAATCGTTGTTGTTGAATGCTTAGTAAGACATCAGATCTCGTCTAGAGAAGGTTGTCCACCACTTTGATGCTCGGACCAAATTCTGCGGAATGTGGTGAATACCAGTATATAACTGCCCCCAATAAACGAAATAGATAGTAAAGGAATGAGAATGTTGTAGTAAAGAAGCTTTTTTTTGTGTGTTTGTTGATGCCTCATAAATGAGCTTGGCCGGGGTTTAAATAAATGAAGTAAAAAAAAAAAAAAAAAAAAAGAATAGAAAGAAGAAACTCACCTTGGCAAGGGGTTTAAATAAATGAAGTAAATAAAAAAAAAGAAGAAAAAAATAGGAAGAAGAAACTCACCTTGGCAAGGATTTGGGCACGAAATCTGCCTAATCCGACTGTTGCTGCAGCTGTCGGTATTTTCGAAAATTTTTTTTACCTAAAATCCAGCTACTGTTTGCTGGGTTTTGGGAAGAAGGAGAAAAGGAAAGGGGAAGTGGAGAGAGAGAGAGAGAGAGAGAGAAGAGGGGGCATGTGGGTGGTGGTCCCCACTGCCCCTCTCTTTCTTAAATTATTTTTTTCTTTTTTTTTTTTAAAAGAAAAAAACAGTATTTACAAACAATAATACCAATTCTGTGGTGCAGGCTTATATGCCTTTTAATTCACAAACTGAGGAATGGATTAATATTTTTTTCGATGGTGCTAAAGATCTAAACTCATCAGCAGGTTCATATGGTTTTATATGTTATAACATTAATTTTGATTGTTTGATAGCAAAAAGGAAAATACAGAGTACCAATGTGCCGGAGAAGCGAAAATCAGGGCAGTTGAGGAAATCCTAAAGGTGGCAGCAATTCAGAAGGGCTGGAATCAAATCAAGCTTTTTGGAGATGCAAAAAACATTTTGGAAGGCCTCAAGGGAGATATCTCTGGTGTTGAATGGCAAATTTTGGACAATATTAATAGATGCAGACTTCTACTTAATCAGTTTAAATCTATTAAGATTATATTTTGTGCTGGGAAAATGAACTCTTGTGCACATCAGCTCTTTGTCAAAACAATAGATGTGATATGCTGTGTAGATAGAGAGCCTGGCTGCATAGTGCAGACTAGATGTGCCTATGACCATGATGTAATCAATGTTTTTTTGGAATGATTAATATCATGGGAACCATCTAATTACAAAACAGATAACCAATTCTAAAACCCTAAGAGACATATCAACCTCAAACTGGATTCTACTTTAACTGGTTTCCACTTTAACTGCTTTGTACACATGTAGTCCTATTGTTAATACCATTGGAAAATTCGCAGCAAAATATCCAAACGATTTTCTTTCGAATATGTGAGTTGTGAGTTCAGAAACATCGGATACATTTTGTTCATAATCCGTCTTCCATTTTGGTTGTTCCTCGTCTTAACTCTTCCTTGGTGGGCTTGGTTAGCACAAGAACACAACACGTTGGCCTTTATGTGGCTCCTGCAGTGACAAGATCTTCCTCCTCCACTCCTCTCTTCTAGCATTTGGATTCAGAAGCTCTTCTGAAGAGCTTGAGAGTTCTCTGGCAGAGCTTCTTCCCTGCAAGATGTTTTGCAAGAGCCAGCCTCTTCTTCTTCTTCACCCATTTTTCTTCGCTATCTCTGCCCTTTCCCTCTTGGCTATTGTTCCAGTTTGTAGACAGAAATGATACTACAGAGGTGGAGAGTGGAAACTTGCCAAAGATATAGCATGATTATACACTACACACTTGCTATTGTCTTTGATTCCTTCTGCTTTGGGTTTGGAAAATTATTGCTGGATGTCGACCAAACTATGACCGGGCACCTTTCTTAACCCATGGCATCTCATAGTCTCCCTAACCAACTTGGAATCATTCCATCTTCCATCTTGGGCTAGCAAATTGGACAAGAACACAAAATTCCCAGCATTTTTGGGTTCCATCCATGACACAATCTTAGCCACCTTGCATCCAAGCTCCAAGTCCTGGTGCAGACCACAAGAAGCTAGCAAGGATCCCCATACATGTGCACTTGGCTTCACTGGCATTGCCTCAATGAATTTCAATGCCTCCTTCAGCTGCCCAGCACGACCCAACACGTCCACCATCACCGCATAGTGATACATATCAGGTGTCAATCCATACTCTTCAGTCATACACTTAAAACAATCATGAGCTCGGGCCACAAGGCCAGCGTGCGTGCAAGCTGTTAAAACACCCATGAAGGTTAAATGGTTTGGAGTCACACCAGCCTGCAACCTCATCTCGTCGAAGAGTATCAACGAATCCTCACTTCGGCCATGCCTCGCATAGGCTGTTATCATGGCAGTCCAAACTGCCACATTCCTTTCCTTCACTCTCTCAAACAAGTTAACAGCACATCCTATAGCTCCAAACTCAGCATACATTCGAAGCAATGATGTCGCGACAAAGACATTCACCCTGTCATAATCGCTCTTCATCGCAAAACAATGCACTTCCTTCCCTTGTCGAAGTGAGCCAAGAGTAGGTATCACCGTGTTCAAAACAACAGGATCAAGTTTCCTATTTCCCTCTAGCATTGGCATCATGGACCGAAACGTCAAAAGTGCCGAATTCTTTAGCTTGTAACACATGTACCCAGATATCATGCTAGTCCAAGTGACCAAATCCCTCATCTTCATTGGCATTTCATCAAATACCTTTTCTGCATATGTCAAACAAGAAGATTCCATGTACATATGGATCAGAGCATTCTCTACAAAGGGTCTCGCTGCTGTTTCCATAGTAATACTATAAGAACCTTTTCTCACAATGTACCCGTGAACAGCTCGACCGCTTCGAAGGGCCGGCACCCCAATACAGGCATGAGCATGAAGCACCGTGCACATGGTAAAAGAGTCCGAGATTTGTGGGGTTTGAAGCAACTTGGAGAAGTAAGAGAGAGATGAGTTAACAAAGCCGTTGCGGATTAAGCCCACCATGATCGAATTCCATGTTACAGTGTTTCTCTGGGGCATTTGATCGAACACCTTTGTGGCGGATTGGATATCGCCGCAAGCACAGTACATGGTGATGAGGGAATTGGCGGTGTAGAGATGAGCATGCAAGCTGAGGAGGAAGACAAGGGCGTGGATCTGATGGCCGAATTTTGGGGATTTCAGTTGGGTGCAAGCTTTGAGAGCGGATGGGAATGTAAAGTTGTCCAGAAGTTGGTGATTGTGTCCGGCTCCGTGAATACGAGCGAGATTTCGGAGGATCTCTGTATAAGCTCGAGGGGAATACATGGATTTTCATTAATGGCGGAAACAGCCTTTATGTGAGGGTGGAAATAATTTTCCTGGGAATCTCCAGTGACTATACAAGCAATCATCAAAAAGTTCAAAACTAATATGAGGAAATGCTGGTCGTTTGATCCAGTTCATTTCGGTTTAACCCAAGTTTAGGTTTGTGTAAGGGTGAATAGCAAGGTTTTAAAGACTGGATCCGGTCGCCGGACCGATCCCGTCCGGTTCCGGTCCGGGTTGCCGTCCGGATCCGGTACAGAAAACAAAATTTTTTTTTTTTAAAATTAAAATTTTCAGACCGGCTCAGGACTGGCCAAGACCGGTCATCGGACCAGTGGGATCGGCGGGACCAGTCACTAGACTGTCGGACAGGCGGTATCAGTTGCCGACCACCGAACCGGCGGTATCGGATGCCGGGTCGGAAGAATCGATCGTCGGAACCAGTCACGGACCGGCGAGACCGGTCACCGGACTGCCGGTCCATAACCTGGCGATACAAGTATTTGTATCGCAGGGTGGAACCGGACCGGTATGGTCCTGTCCTGGTCCGGACCGGTCAGTACTGACCGGTATCGGCCGAACCTTGAAACCATGGTGAACAGGGTGTAACTTGGGCCCGTTCAACCCAAAAACCTACAGACCCAAATCAGCTTCGGTTCAGTGTTGGTTTCTAAAAATTTAGTATGGTTTTTGGTTTTGAAATTACAAAACGGACTTGGATCAATTGGTTTTGGCTTGAAGCAAGGGCAAAGCAAGGATTCTCTTATATTGTAGGGGGTAAGATTTGATTGGTTATTAGTATGATTTTTCAAGGTCATAAATTAGAGAGAAAATAAACTATTGACTATAAATTTCAACAATTTATTTATTTATTTATAAATATAAGATCGAGAATGAATCCGTTTACAATTGTCATGTTTTGAAGGCATTGTGCGATTGCATCATTATCGATGCCATTGAATATATCTTTCTCAATATATGCTAGGGGTGTCAATTGGTTCGGTTTGGTTTTCGGTTTGAAAAATGAAAAACCGAATGAGTTGAGTTCGGTTCGGTTTTCGGCCAAGGCTTTGATTAAATCAAACTGAACTAGACCTATATACCTATATATGCATTTATATATGTATATGTTTTGGTATATGCACGTGTATTTATGTGTATTTAGTACATAAAATAATATTGCTTTATCAAATCAAACCGAAAAAACCAAATTTTCAATTTTTATTTCGGTTTGGTTTGGTTTTTGATTTTATAAATCAGTTTGTTTTCGGTTTGGTTCGGTAGTTCAGTAAATTTCAATTTGGTTTTGGTTTGACCATTAAACCGAACCAAACCAATCAAATTGCACCCCTAATATGTACAAATGGAACTAGAGTTTTGAGGTATCTTGAGCATGTGTATACATATATATATATATATGTCTATTATCTATTTATTATATAATATATAATAATTGGTGTGTTAAGCTTGAACTTTTAAGAGAATTCTTAAATGAGTTCTCTTGACTTCTGGGTGTTCCACGTCATCTGTTGATGTGACAGCTTACTTGTCATCAAAGTAAAGACTTCACACATTTACATCCTATTAAATGTAATAATGCAAATAATGAAATAACTCAAAGACCTCTACAACTTTCACACCCTTTTAATCCATAATAACTCTCTTAAAATCTATCATTTTCGTAAAACTCTCTCTCCCACACAGTTATACTAAATAATAACTTTAAGACATAATATACATTACATATTTTTTTAATGATTAAGTAATTATCAATTTATTGTCATATTATACGAGGGAAGAGAAGAAATTTGAGCAGTTCAAAGTACAGCTGACACTCTCGAAATTCGTTGTTCCGGAACCGTACGATTTGAAAGTCAAACCTGTTCTCGTCGCCTGTAAATTCATCGGAAGCGTCGAGATCAACGTCAATATCATCTCAGAGACAACTTTCATTGTCCTCAATGCTGCTAAACTCATTGTCGATCATGGCGCTGTCTGTTTCAGAAACCGGAGCTTTTCGAAGGTATGACTCAGAGTTCTTTGAATGTGTTTTCTTCTTCTTCTTCTTCTTCTTTGATTGTACGAATTGATTAGATATCAAATGAATGTGTTAGTGGTTAGAGAGCTAATGCTTACGTTTATATCAGGAACTTCGACCCTTGGAGATTGAAATGGTGGAACAAGATGAGATACCGCTGTAGGAGTTCGACCAAGTTCTTCTGATCGGCGAGGGGATTTTGGTGATTACTAACAAATAGCCAATCACAAGGGATTTTGGTGATTGGCTATTTGTTAGTAATCTCTCAGTTGTTCAAAAATTCGAGTCTTTTGAAAAACTTGATTGCTATTAATGAAACAATCTTGGAGGTCAGTAATTGTAACAAAACTGTAATTGAAAGAGGACAAATTGGGGTTCTCTTGATTCATAAATTTCTACAAGAAAAGGTAAATTTTATCCAATTGTTCCTTGGATGTTTGATTTAGGTCCGTAATCATTGTAATTGAAAAAAACAATATGGCTTTGGATTAGAATTACATGAGTTTCCTAGGTTTAGTTTATAGGAGTCCAAAGAATGTAAAAAGGGGATATTGCAATCTTATTATATATTTAGCGTGTTTTTATTTTTTGGTAAATTTAATGTTTTGATATTCTGCTCTGAATCTCTCTTGAGCTTTGGATTAGAATTTCAGGGGTTTCCTAGGTTTAGTTTATAGGAGCCCAAAGAATGTAAAAAGGGAATATTGCAATCTTATTATATATTTAGCGTGTTTTTATTTTTTGGTAACTTTAATGTTTTGATATTCTGCTCCGAATCTCTATTGAGATTATTTTGTCTTAGACTAATAATATTTTGCTTACAATCTCTCAATTCTAGAGCTCCAAATGGTGGAAATTCTGACATCATAACAAAAAGCAGTGGGGTTGATGAAATGATACACATTGTGTCTTGGATGAACTTTTTGGATCTTCGGGTGCTTTCTGTTCTTATGAATTCAACTCTTTCAAGCTTAAGGTCAGTTTATTCACATGTATATAGCAACTTGGATTTTTAAATTTCTTGCCAGCCACGCACTATAGAGACCCGTCCGATCCAGTCCAAAAATTGGTTCTTTTCAATTCCAATCCATCCTCATTTTTAAGTTACATTTTTGTTAGTAATCTCTCAATTGTTCAGAATTCAAGTCTTTCGAAAAACTTGTTTGCTATTAATGAAACAATCTTGTAGGTCAGTAATGGTAACAGAACTGTAATTGAAAGTGGTCAAATAGGGGGTTCTCTTGATTGCTCTTCATTGGGGTGAGAGGCCCCACACCTTGATTTTAATGGCTTCTCAAATGGAGTTTTTTATTCTTCCTCCAAATCTAGGTTTGATGGAGGCACCGTGGCTGCTAAAGATGCTTCATTTCAGCATGTGAGAAATGTACACCCCGTAAAACCTACACTTCCCCTGCTTTTCTAGTTCTCTTGGAACGGCTATTCATTGGGCCGAGAGTCTGATTTTAATGGATTCTCAGATGCGGTTTTGATTCTTCCTCCAAGTCTAGGTTCAATGGATGAACCATACGTGTTGCAGATGCTTTAATCACCACGGAGTAGGCTTTGGTGGTTAGTTCTAACTCATACTTTACCGTATTAGAGCCTACTTGTTACATTCTTTTTTAACTTCCTTTACAATTTAAGCTGCTAAGATTCCTTCATTGTTCTCTAGATCTTTTTAGTGTCACTCCATACTTCAATGGTAAGGTTTTGTACGTTCTAACAACCTCCTTTCTTTCTTTTTTTATTTTCAAAGTTTTTTTGGTTCTCTTTTCACATCCCCTTCTTCCAACATCTTGAACCATTTCAGTTGTTAATTTTAACATCAATTACCTCATTCAGTTGTTTAAATTTCAATGACTACAGATAAATTGAATCATTTGGTTTCCTGAATTTCAGTTCCATTCAACTACACCACTTTCTTCTTTCTTTTTAAATCTAAAATCAATCAATGGGATTGATTTAAGGTTGTCTTACTTTTCTTTTGATTTCTCTGCAAATTTGCAGGATTTAGATTTTTACGTTTCTTGCTGGCCACGCACTATAGAGACCTTTCCGATCTATTCGAGAAATGGGTTGCTTCAATTCCAGTCCATCCTCTTCTGTAAGTTACTATTTGTTAGTAATCTCTCAGTTGTTCAAAAATTCCAGTCTTTTGAAAAACTTGCTTGCTATTAATGAAACAATCTTGCAGGTCAGTAATTGTAACAGAACTGTAATTGAAAGAGGACAAATAAGGGTTCTCTTGATTCATATATTTCTACAAAAAATGGTAAATTTTATCCAATTGTTTCTTGGATGTTTGATTTAGGTCCGTAATCATTGTAATTGAAAAACAAATCTATTGTTTTGGATTAGAATTTCAGGGGTTTCTTAGGTTTAGTTTATAGAGCCCAAAGAGTGTAAAATGGGAATATTGCAATCTTATTATATATTTAGTGTGTTTTTATTTTTTTGGTAAATTTAATGTTTTGGTATTCTGCTCTGAATCTCTCTTGAGATTTTTTGTCTTAGACTTTTGATTAAATGATGCACATTGTGTCTTGGATGAACTGTTTGGATCTTCGAGTGCTTGCTGTTCTTTTGAATTCAACTCTTTCAAGCTTAAGGTCAGTTTAGTCTCATGTATATAGCAATTTGTATTTTTACATTTCTTGCCGGCCACGCATTATAGAGACCCTTCCGATCCATTCTAGAAATTGGTTCCTTTCAATTCCAATTCATCCTCTTCTGTAAGTTACTATTTTGTTAGCATTCCTCAATTGGTCAGAATTCGAGCCTTTTGAAAAACTTGTTTTCTATTAATGAAACAATCTTGCAGGTCAGTAATGGTAACAAAACTGTAATTGAAAGAGGACAAATAGGGGTTCTCTTGATCCCTCTTCATTGAGGCGAGAGGCCCCACACCTTGATTTTAATGGCTTCTCAAATGGATTTTTTTATTCTTCCTCCAAATCTTGGTTCGATGGAGGCACCATGACTGCTGAAGATGCTTCATTTCAGCATGTGAGAAATGCACACCCGTAAAACCTACACTTCCCCTCCTTTTCCTCTTCTCTTATAATGGCTCTTCATTGGGCCGAGAGTCTGATTTTAGTGGATTCTCAGATGGGGTTTTGATTATTCTTCCAAATCTAGGTTCAATGGATGAACCATAGATGTTGCAGATGCTTTAATCACCATGGAGGAAGCCTTAGTGGTTAGTTCTAACCATAGTGTTTAAACTCGGTTCCAACTTGGGGATCGTCCGGCTCCAATCCCTAGTTGGATCGCTGATTGAACTCGGGATCGGAAGAGATCGAACATAGTGAAATCAATCAGTTTTCACTCTCAAAATATTGAACTCGGACGATCCGAGATGGATCAGACGATCCATCTTGCCGAGTCCGAATTGGATCGCCCGATCCGTATCGGGATCGGACCGAGTTGAGTATTTTTGCATCAATATTGGATCGGTTCCAACTTGGGGATCGTCTTGGTCCGATCCTTTACACTATGGTTCTAACTCATTCAAGAATGAAAGTTTCAAAACCACTGGAAGTAGTATCCATTCGAGTTATCTATGGTTTAGTACTGCAGAATAATTGGTTAAAACTTAAAAGATGTACTTTTTGTTCTTTTTCTATATGCTCATGTAATTTTTTTTTAAATATATATATATTGTAACAACCCAAAATATCAAGAAGGGTATTTTTGTAATTTTATAATATTCTCCTTTAAAAATATATATTTATATCGGCTGGGTCAACACGACCCCATTATAATTAGACTTGTGCATATATATAAATATATCTATATATATATATATAATAATTGTGGTTATTCTATTTAAGCATTGATAATGTGTTTATTTTGTTGATTCTATATTTT
>JAUPMG010114015.1:0-11936 GCA_031762675.1 Pachysandra terminalis | reverse complement strand
AGTTCTTGCCATCTCCATTGCGTGCTTCTTTAATATGAGAGATTTGTTCAACTGAGTCAAACAAGAAGCACAATTAAGATATTTCTTTGCTTCTTTGAGATCAACTTTTCATTTAAATGAGTCATGTTTCAAGTTTCTAATGTTTAAATGAATTTTGTGGCATTTTCAATTGTATTGATACGTTTCTTGTTTGAAGGACCAAAACCCTACCGAGATACGATATTTTGGACCATGTTCTCAAATCTGTATCAAGGGCATATATTCTCAATAATAGTAGGAATTCATATGCAGTAACAGGGTCCTAGCACGTTTCTTCACAAAGAAATAAGAACTCTCATTTGAAATTTATGGATTTGGATGTGGGAACAATGGATGTACTAATAGATTCATGACGGCTCCAACTACACTGTTCCTGGAAACTACAAAAGGTGGAGAGAAAATGACGAGATCCATCAAAGCTATTCTGAAACCCAAGAGACAACACAAAAATGAATATAAGAAACAAATGATGAGGAGTCAAACTGAGTATCAAAATCAAAGTTCAACTACAAGGTGAAGTTTTTTCAGCATGGAACCAATTGTATCAAATTGAAATAAGCAGTAAGTCAGCATTCTTGTCGTTGTAAGAGCTCTGAGTAATTTAATATATTATAATTATTCAAATTTGTGAGATCTAAGTAAAGCAACAAATTTAATTATCATGATGTCGACAAAGTTCTTACCATAAACTACTATGGCAGGGCCTATCAGGTGCCAAAAGTCTATCCAGGTTGGAAAACAATGACTGCAGGAAAATAACCAGAGCATCTAGTCAATGGCATGCTTCAACTTGTGTGTCTTTCACGACGTAAACCAAGGAATTTTAAATCTAATTGCATCACAAAAGACAAGCCAATATCAATTAATCTCCCCACTGTGCCACTACGAAATGATAGAACATTTACTAAAGATAAAAGAGAGCAATGAAAGAATGGCCGAAGTGCACTGATGATGTAGCAGAAAATTTACCCTCTTGCTATGCAGCTAGAATATGGTGGGGAATACTTCAATCACTATAAAATTCTAAATTTCTTAGAGGGAAACCAAACAAAAACCCCTACAAGGTGCTAATCAAAGTAATCTAAAGTTCTGAGAACTTAGAATCCTAAAGGCTGATACATTCAACAATTCAGGTGTCGTTTGGCTCCCATTTTCAGAACTCATTCTAGGGCTTGGAACTCATTCCAAGCGTTTGGTTAGCAAGCTTTGGAATGAGTTTCTTAAAATGAGTTTTGAAAAATACACGACCTCAGAATGAGGTCCAACCCTCATTCTAGGTTTTAAGAATGAGTTTTGTATTTTGATGGCAAACTTGTAAATACCAAGAGAACCCCCTAACACCACCACCACCACACCCACCACCACCACCACCACCCACCGCCACCACCAACATTACCACCACCACCACCCACCACCACCACCAACATTACCATCACCACCTCACCATCACCATCACCATCACCACCACCACCACCACACCACCGGCGCCACCACCACCACACCCTCACCACCACCACCACCCCCACCACCATCACCACCACCACCACCCCACCACCACCACCACAACCACCACCCACCGTCACCACCAACATTACCACCACCACCCAAAGATTTGATGGGTATTTTTTTTTGCTAAAACTCATTCTAGTGAATGTTAACCAAACATCTATATTACGTTAGAACTCATTTTGTAACATGCTAACCAAACACAATCAAAAAACCTTCAAAATGAGTTCTTGATCTAACACCGTCACCACCAACATTACCACCACCACCCAAAGATTTGATGGGTAATTTTTTTTGCTAAAACTCATTCTAGTGAATGCTAACCAAACATCTATATTACGTTAGAACTCATTTTGTAACATGCTAACCAAACACAATCAAAAAACCTTCAAAATGAGTTCCTAGAATGAGTTCTTGATCTAGAATGGGAGCCAAACGAGACCTCAGTAAAGACTTCCTCACATTATTTTTACATTGTTTATTCATAAGAAAAAAAGACGTGAGGTTAAAATAAGAGCTAAACTAGTTAAAACCTTTAACTAAAAAAATAACACTGGAACTAAAAAAAAAGTCATACAGATATTTAATTAGATCTATAACTCTCTGACTAGATTAATTAAAGACTCTTTACTTATATTTTTTTTTAATATCAATACTCGTTATGTTACTCTGACACACAAAAGCAAGATATGCATAACAAATATTTTAGCAATTAAAGCCCATCTTAATTATAACTTTCAAATGACTAAAATATCCTTGAATCTCATCAATTTTTGTGCAGATGATCTTCAAACCCTGCTTTAATGCTTCAATTATTTTAATCATGACAAAAGTTGTGAAATAACCATTTTTCGAAATATTGCAATAATATGACCAAGATATTGCAAAAAATTGCAATATTTTAACAAAAAAATCACATATTGTCATGCACTCAAAAAATCAATGAGGTAAGAGATCAATATTTTGTATATATCACAAAACATCACAATATATTAAGACATCGAGATATTCTATAATACTATGTCAATTACTACAATTTTCTAATAAGATTGCAAAATTCAAACTGAACATAGGAGATTTCCCAGTCTTTCGACAGAAAGATCTTGGATGAGCTAAATACTCCTTCATTTTTGTTTCTTCTAATCCTTTCCTAAGAATAATCTAGCAACTCCACTTCGAATCTACGCAAATTTGTTGCAGAGATTTGTGGAGAATTTCTTGTTCTTGGTTTAAAATCTCCTATAACACCTCAATATCATAGTAGCTTTTTTTCTTTTAATTGGGTTTTCTGATCCAAAATCTCCAAGAACACCTCAAGGTGATAGTAGGCTCGCTTTTTTTTTTTTGGCTGATTTAGCATGCAATTAAGAGGAAATGCATGACAACTCACATATCCATCTTCAGAATATTCATCGTAAATTGGTGGAGACTCCCAATATGTGATTTCTTTTTCTAAATAAAAATAAAAAAACTTCAGATGAGGTGTTACCTCCCATTTTGGAGATTCTGTAACTCTCCTTTGAAATGATAGATAGTACTCAGTAGCCATTCGTGATTCGTCACAGGACTAACTTGATCTTCCCAAGGAAAGAACGTGCTTTGATACTAACTGATGCAATGGGAAATCAGTACCCTTCTATGCAATTAGAAGACGGTGAGAATGTTACCTCAATCACCGTCAAAGCCGGAGTTTTTTTAAAGGGAAACCAATATAAAACCTCGTATAAGGTGCTAAACTAAGTAACCCAAAGTTCTAAGAACTCAAAAGCTTAAAGGCTGATTTTCATTCAATGGTTCAAAAGTCTGCCTACAACTTTCTCATAACATCTCTTTATAAGAAAAGAAGCCCCCCTAAAACCTAACTTAAAACTCAAGCAACTAATCTTAGCCCTCTATATAATCTAATTTAAGCAATTAAAATAATCTCACATGATCACTTAAAACTCATGACTTCTAAAATTAAACCCTAATGAAAAAAATTCACCTAGAATTCGTCGTTTTTTCTGCAGCTAAATTTTGAATCCTATTTTGAAGACCAAAAACATTAAAATTTCAATAAAAGAGTAGAAATAGGTATCATAGGACTCGAAAAGATCTTTCCAACGAACCAAAGATCGCCCAAAACAGAAACACGAGCATAAAGTTATGACTCGTAACAACAGAAAACTGTCACGCAAGCTCTTCATGGTGTAAAACTATTGATATTTACAGTATTTGGCTATTTTTATTGAGTTAGTTTGCATGTAACTGTGCATGTAAAGTGGAAGTGAGAATGCCGATCTATACTAATAAAGTGAACCATTTACTGATTAAAAAACAAAGGTACACATTAGTATCATGAACCAATATAATGAAATGTAAAAATGTCATCTGCAAATACACAAAAACATCCATGGAATAAAGGATGAGACTTGAGAAGAGGGAAATGTGTGCAAATTGATTTGGAAAAAAGCCTATGGTCAGGTAGAACAGGAATTTCTAGATTCAGATCTTGAATGATTTGGAGGGAGATGGAAGAAGTGGATGAGGAGGTGTGTGAGTAGTGTAACATTCTGTAATTCGAGATGGGTCTGTTAGGGGTCAAATTAAGTCATCCAGGATTGATGCAAGGTGATCTACTTTTTCCTCTGCTGTGCTACTCCTAACCAGAATGCTATAATCATTTCATCACTTTAAAGGCAATCTAATATTTCCTCTGCTGTGCCACTCCAAACCAGAATGCTGGTCATTTCATGACTTTAATGACCCATCAAAGAGTATCCTGACAAGAGGTGGCAATGGGTCGGGTTAGGTCGGGTTATAAACAGGTTGTGGCTTAAACGGGTTGGGTTAGGTTCAACCCGTTTATCAACGGGTCGAGAAATCATGGACCCGAACCCAACCGGCCCATAAACGGGTTGAACCCGCCAAACAGTTTAAATTTTAATTTATTAATTAATTATTTTAATTTTAATTTTAAATTGATAAAATTTCAAATTAATCACCTATTTAACATTATATTTTTCATAAATATTGTAAAAAAATCTATTTAACATTAAAAATATTTTTTTAACCTATCAAATATAAAAATAGTAAAATACCTATGAATAAAAAAATTTAAAATAAATCCATCAATAGTCTAGGCAATATCGTATTAAGAAAAAAAACACCTGCAAAAACAAATAAACCTATGTAAAGTGGCAGTCTACTAGTCTAGTAGAGAAAAAGAAGAAACGAACATAATAACCTTAAATTAAAGTTTAAAACTCCTCTCTTACTTCTTTAAGTTATATAGCCTTTGATATATAATACAATTATCATATCTTAATTAGGGGTATATAAGACCCCATTTAAAAAAATAATAAAATAAAATAAAAATAATTAATTAATTAAATTAAATTAAATGGGTCCAAACGGGTTGGTGGGTTGGGTTCGGGTCGAACCGTTTACTAACGGGTAGACAAAACCTAAACCCAAACCCAACCCACTTAATAAACAGGTCAACCCTAACCCGTTTAATTGGGTTGGGTTCGGGCAGGTTGATGGGTTGGGTCGTAAATTCCCAGCTCTAATCCTGACAACTATATAGCTTGGATTTAGGCTCATGGTAAGTAATAGTCCGCACAAGATTAACTCAAAGCAAAAGACCATCCACTTGTTTTACTTTCCAATACTGACCTGCTACATAAAAAATGCAGGAAAGTGATAGTAGTTGTAACGTGCAAGACGCATGTAGATAAGTACATGAAACACATGCTATCAAAAAAAAAAGTAATCTTCACTTACAAGAAGCATGTTAGATCTTTTATCACGTCTCCGAAACCCTTGTTGAACAAAATATGCTGCCTGTAGGATGCAGCTATATTACATGATCCATAGAAAAGCAACAATAAAGAAACTACTGAATTTGACATAGGTACCGTTATATGGGATAATGTGCCCATACTTGAATAGGTAGAAGTATCTCTAGGAGCCCAAATTTCCATAATAACCTAAGAGAAGATTCGGCAGACCCAAATGCCAGCATATAGTTCATCTCCATGAGCAACCTTCCCTACAGTATTTGGAAAAATTAAACATTGCAGTTGGATATGGTTTCTATGTAATTTATGAGCAAGGGAATCTGCTAATTGGTAAGAAACCAACATTTTAGTACCTTGTCAAGTCTTAATATTGAGCAAGATAAATCTTTCAAGGAAAGAGCTGTCTCCCTTGTCAAGCGGAATCCTAAACGAGCTGCGATTCTGACAGCACGTAGAATGCGTGCTGTGGAAGTAGTAATCAATGCGATTAGATGCTATCATGGCACCTATGCACCTTATTCACAGTATCAAGCATTATATTTAACAACATACAAAAAATTCGATAATTAACAAATCCACCATGCAAAATAGCGTAGGAGTACTCACCACAATCCTCTTGGAAAGAAGTACTTGCAGGAATTACAGTTCGCACCTATAGACAACGAATAGAAAAGATGAGTACAGCATGCACTGCTTACAAGTCTAAAGTAGATCATAGATTTGAACATGTTAAGAGGTACATGCACACTTTAGCTTTTCTGATATCTTCCATGCCTCCCATGTAGTCATACACTACATTCGTATATGGGTCAAGCATCAACCTGAAACAGAAAGAATGAGTGAAAATAAAAACAATGTAATGTGTCTAAACAAAGGCAATTCTCACAAGAATAAAAAGTAAATAAAGAACCACAGTCAATATGCTAATAACAATGGAAGTTTCCAAGGTGCAGGGATCAAATATGTAACCCGTTAATTGTAAAATCCCGCTGCAAACAATTTCTCCAGCGAATATAATCATGCTTATCACAGCCAGGAGGTCTTCTGAGAACATGACTCAACTCCCTATTAAACTTTCTTCCAAAGGTGCTGAAACTTGAAACCTGTTTATAAGAGATCCAACTTATATTAGAAAAGAAAACAAAAACAAATTAGAGAAAATAACCCGAAGAATGGCCATCTATTAGGTGCATAATTTGCCAAGCAACGGGTTAAGAGCGCACCTCCACAATGCTATCATCAACGTGCACATGGCAGATGGGAAACCGTTTTCCAACTATCTCACATTGTGAAAAGGTATTCATTACCTACAAATTATAGTAACAGTTTACCTGGTCAGTGAAAGTCCTACCTGGCTATTACAAGACAATAAAAGAAAGTGCTTGAACTAATAACTAAAACCAAAAGTGGAATCATTGTGCAGGGGGAGTACTCACTAGAATGAGAACAAACTGACTGCCCTCCAAGAAAGCTTTGTCCTTCTCTGAGGATTTCATGGAATATAGTGCAGTGTGGAACAGGTTGGTGCACGTCATAAACCTATGGAACGAGTATTTTTTTTTTTATGAGAAAGAAGTATGCATGTTGCATGGGGCAATGAAACTTCCTTTGTATCAACATTTCCCTTATCTTGGAATTTTTCAAATAGTGAAATTTCCTCCAAATTTTCCTTACCCCAAAGGTGCGAAATTTACCTCAAAATCAAAATTAAACGCCATGCCCTAAAGGCTTTCATTGAAATATTGGATTCATTTCCCAGTTCTTTATGAATATTTTCACCACAAAAGGTAAGTATTTCAAAGTCAAATACACTTTTTGGAATACTATGGGATCAAAAAGCTTTTCAATTCAAGTAGGGGAGATCACCTCCTCAATCCTCATTCCTCAACCAAAAACCAGGGATTTCAGTTTTAATGAGTCCTATTTCCACACACCCACATTCCTAATTTTAAACTATAAGCAAAATAGTTCCCCACTCTCTTCATAGTGCATCATTATTGTATTTTAGTGATTCACATCAACTCAGTCAAGCTAATAAGCTTCTCATCAACGAGCCCGAGCCAAACTCAAAAACTAAAAACATTTTGAGAAGTTTCAGACTTCACTCTCTTTGTCCTTTTTTTTTTACGTACACTGTTATAAGATTTAGGTCATTTTTGGGGGATAAATAACAGATTTTATTTAAAAGTGAAGCAATAATATATAAGGAAAGGATGCCCCAAGAGGAACCACAAAAAATTAAGAGCTACATAACTACAATCACCATAAAGCTCCATGAAAGATATCACCCTTCTTCTTACACCATCTCCTCTGTGGCAATACCTGAAAGAAATCCCTCCTTTCTCTCCACCTCTAGCTAGCTTATCCACCAATCCGTTAGCTAACCTAGGACGTGGACAAAATAGGTGCTCAACCCATTAGCTAAACATCTAGCCAACTACATGGATAAACTTCTGAGAACATGTCTGGTCAGAGGTAACCCATTAGATGTACAAATGAACCTCAACTTTTAACTGCATAAAACCCTTGGTTATAGCCTTCTTCAGCATTGTCAACAATGCAAAAATATCAGCTCTGGTCAAATTGCCCCCTACAGGTCCTAAATATCTAGGGACTATCCTACTTTTGCAATCCTTAATGACTCCTTCAACTCCTAATGGTCCCAGATTCACCAAAGAACATCCATCAAAGTTGAGCTTCAGCACCACCATCCTACGCGGTTTCTAAGCCACAACCGTCTTAAGCAAAGGAGGCTCAAGTATTTTAAAGAAGAACGTTTACCAAATGGTGATATGCATTAATAACATAAACATAAATGCCCATAGTACACGTGCACGGAATTGTTATATATAAGAAATTGCAAATTTTATATAAAAAAAAAATTTTGATAACTTGGGTGTCCGGGCCTTAGGCCCGACTAATCCCAAGTAGAAGGCTTGTGCAGCAACCCACCGCCACGACCTCCCACTTAAATCCGAACCTGCCCAGCTGAGGAATCGAACTTGAGACAGTGCGCCTAACCCACACAATCTCCTATTCGCCCTTACCAACTGAACAACCCGGGGTGGGTTAGAAACTTAGCATCTTAGCTTTTAGCCGAAACATATTACATGCATTTCATGGTAATGCCAAGAAACAAAAATCAAAGGAAACATAACAAGGCAATCACCTAAACATAAAATGAAAATAGGAAATCAGGGGAAAACCTCTTTAAGTTCGGCTGAAGTTATTATATCGAAATCTTTCGGAATTCGCTTCAGGATAAGATCCCGTACACAACCTCCAACAAGGTAAACCTCATATCCTAAAGGAAAAAGAAACTGATCATCTTAAGATATCAGAAACTAATCCATGTAGAATAAGATATGAAGAAAAAACTGGAATTGGCATTACCCACTATATATATGGATGGTAAAAGGTATTCTAGTCTGCCTCACCAGGTTCAGTTGCCTGGTGAGACATGACTTTTTTAAGGCATGAGAAGGAATGATGTGGCTAATTCAAATCATCCACCTAACAGATGACCCTCTAGATAGAACATGTGGATAATACATAAGACGTGTAACAGATTTGGTCTTGTATAACAACAGCCATTGAATATTTTAATTTTTTTAAGCTTTGCAAAAGAAAGAAATTGGATTTAGGAGTCCTTTTACAATGTGGAAAATATTATTGAGGCGGAAATGAAGTGCGAACTGGGGCCAACAGGAGTACACGTGGAGGATTCTCCAAATAAGCTGCCACGTGTAAAATCTGTCGCAGCAGGTTAGCAAGTATATATATATATATATATATATATTTCTTACTAATTAAAGTTACGTAGATGATTTCCATTTAGAATCCTAAGGAACCACACTTGACCATTCTGATTCTGACATATAGTTCAACTACTCAATTCAAATGAGTATCCAATTTCAATTTCATCAGATTTATCTTTTACTCAAAATCACTCTGTCACTACAAACGATCAAGGTGAGCTACAGTACCTACATTCATTAGCAAATAGTAGGCATCAATTAGTTCAACATCAACTTCTGAAACTTACAAGTAATCTTCTGATTAAATATGAAATTTGAATCCGTTTAAAGCTTAATGCAATAATTAAAACCTCAAATCATAAAAAAAAAAAAGTAAATACCTTTATTCCGGAGCACATTTAAAACCAATCTGGTTGGCCTTGTAATCATCGACCTAGTGATTCCCAGATCTTTAGAATTCAATTTCTTCCATTGAGGAGCCTTTCGATCACCATCAAATGCTTCATCACAAAAACCTCAAACCCATCAGACCAAGAAACAGCAAAAATAACGCTTTCGAACCACTCAAAGTCAAAGAAGATATCCGATACTCCACTCACCTCTTCCACGAACACCAAACGAATCGTTCACATCACCCTTGATGAGATTCTCTGGTTCAGAGATTGTTTCAACAGCTGCAACAGAACTACGCCGAACCTGCAAAGAAGAGGAAGGAAGCAATTGAAACAGAGAGCTCAAATCTGGCAATTAACAGAGGTATAAGAATCGAAATGGTTTGTGAGAAGAATAAACCTTGCGAACGCAGTAAATTAGAGGTAAACGGAAATGGAAAGGGCTTCTGCATGCGAATCCGAAGCTTGCAATCGCCATTAATGGCGTAAGGGATTCAACTCAACATCTCATGAAAGAGGATGCAGAAAAAGAAAACCCAGGAAAGCTCAAAATCTGAAAGTTAGGGGTTTTCGGTAATATCTAAACTCCGTTCAGTTTCGGCACGGATAAGAGAACCAATACTAACTTGGGAAAATTAGGGAAAATGGTAATTTTTTAAGGGTAATTATACAAAAGTCTTTTGAAGATTTCGCATTGATCAAAAATCTCTTTACCAATAAGTAATTGTCATGAAGGCATTTTACCCTGTAGCAAAAATTTTTCACCAAAAAAAAGTTTATGTTTTTTTATATTTTTTATTAAAAACATTAAAAAATATTTTACTTTACTCTTACTCTTCTTTCTCTTTTCCTCATCAACTCATTTCCTTTTCTTTTTCTCCGCCCAACACTACCACCGGCCACCCCTTCTCCCACTCTCTTTTTCCCTTTCTCGGTTGTCGCCCTGCTCCCTCTCCCTCTCCCCCATCCACTCTCTCTCTTGCGCTCCCCCTTCTCTCCCCATCTTGCCAGGCTGCAACGGCAGCGGATTCCCCTCCTCCCTATTCTTCCTCCCCTTCTCGTTTTTCTCCTTCTGTAATAACCCAAGTCAATTAGAGGAGTTTAGTGTAATTAGTAATAAATTAAGGACAAATTTAAAAAAAATTAGTAAATGCTTATTAATTGACTTTGACCAATTGTGATTGGTTGGAGCACAATAGATTACCTATTGTGCATCACACACAATCATAACCTCAAAGTTATTTTAATGGCTGGGATTTCGCAGGATTAATTAGACATAATCAATGGTTAGGATTTAATTGATAATAAGACATAGGAATTAGACAACTCCTGATCAAAATAAAAGAGGTTTGGATAATGTTTGTATTTCACTAGGAGTGCTACTGTTTTAATCCAAAGGTGGAGATTAATTAGTCAAAAATCAAGGGTTGGGATTAGAGACAAATCATAAACTAATTATAATTCTTAAAACCATATAAGAACATGGGTTGGTCGTTCAAACCAATAATTAAAAATTCAGATTTGGAGATTGGAGCTAAGGAAGAAGAAGACTGTTCAAAGCTTGAACTGAATTAAGGAAGAACGAGAATTCGCGCAAACAACCAAGATAAGTAATCTCAATTTCGTGTATGATCTTGATTTGAATTAAGGGATATGCCATATTCAAAGAATATGACATGTTCATTAAATTCAATTCATGTAAAACACGTTCTTCATAAAAACTTGATTTTCTAATCATGTTCTTCCAAGCTTGAGACTTTGATTAACTGGTTGATATTATTATTGGGTTATGTTCGGAGCTTAAAATAAATATAAGTTGTGTTTTGTAAAATTGTTAAATCTTAGTTAAAAATTATGAAAACATGTGAAAAACCCCGAACTGGGCCCAACCGCGAGCTGCCGGCGTGCCGGATAGCCTGCCAGTTGAACCCAGGAGGCCAGCAGCCCTACCGGCGTGCCGGTAGCCTGTTGGGACCTCGCCAGATTCCTGAGTTGTTTTTGTGCCTACTGTATAGCTTATCGGAAGGCTACCGGCGTGCCGGTTAGCCTGCTAGTGGCCCCATTTTGTCTGTAACCTTTAATTTGACTCCTTGGATAGCCTGCCGGATGGCTACTAGGGTTAGTTTTGTGTATTTGATTCACTGCCTAGCCTACCGAATGGCCTACCGGCGTGCCGGTTAGCATAGGCAGGTTGTATTAATTGTTTGATTTATTTTAAGTCTTGTTAATTAATTGGTTTAGTTATGGTAAATTAATTCAAGGTTAATTATGATTAATTATCTATACGATTAGCATCTTAGAAATTGATTAATTATGGTTGTTAAGATTTATTATCTACTTGTGATCATTTGATTTGAATGGTGATTATTACGAGTGATTATGTTTTATGACATTCTAATCTATGTTTAGAATTAAGGCACAACCATACACATTTATGATTGATTAGTTAATGTGCACTA
>JAUPMG010113995.1:0-11936 GCA_031762675.1 Pachysandra terminalis | reverse complement strand
AAAATAAGTGGGGGAATTGTGCCTCCTAGGTTGAAAACCCTTAAAACTACGTTGTACACGTAGAATAGCCCTATTCCATGAACCGTTACACGGGGGAATGATTTGAGGTTGTTGGAACACTCTAGGACGAATTCAGGTTACTGGGACACCCCAAATAGAGGCCAGATCAGGAGGAAACAGTTCACATTGACATTCTATCAGAGTTTGCATTTGCACAGCATGTAGGTTGTTTGACAAGTCACCTTGGTGATGGTGATAGTTTTAGATGCATGTCATTTCATTTAATAATCAATTTGCCCCATGCATTGCATTGTTGTATTCCCTCATGTTGTTTGTGCTTGACTTATTGTGGTTGTTTAGTCTCCAGGGTTTACCTTATATATTCCTGAATCTAAGTCTTACTGGCTAGTTAGCTCATGCTTTTAAGCAAACAATTTCAGGGAACTTAAACATTGTAGCTGCTGACTAGCATATTGAAGAAGAAGAAGAATATGAGGAATGGGATGAATTCTACACGCCTCAGTGACGGCATTGTAAATGCTTGAATATTTTTTGTAATTATTTTTGATACACTATTAGTTGATGTCTTTTGTTGGAAGATTCTTAGGTTGTATCTTCTTAGTTATAAAATCTAATTTTTTTTTACCTATAACTTATATTTTGATATTTCCGCTGCTATCTGATGTAATTATGTAAATATTCCCTTATTTTCTTTGTGAGTGTAAATCCATTCAATTTTACTACTACCTTTGAATCGACTGCCACTCTCCTTCCAAGGAAGTGAAGGTCACTATCTGGACCTCACTAGGCCCCCAGTGGTCTATTGGGTTCGGGTCATGACACTCATCTGGGCTTTCCAGCTTATGTATGTTGACTTATATTTTTCAGGATTAAAGAATAGCATAAGGAGAGCTTGGGAAGGTAATGATAGATAGGGCTTTTGTATTAGATTTTTATGTAGACATCATTAATTAAATTGTAATAAGACTAGATTTATGTATTTTTACTTAAGTTATAAATAGAACTAATTGTTTACTTCCACTTATGTTTTGATTATTTTTTCCACTCTCATATTTATTGGGGTGAGAGTTACATACTTTACTTTTGGGAATCCCAATGATCTCAATAGTTTAGGATGTGACAGAAGGTCACTTCTTGGATATCCTTGAGATTACATATCTCGGATTCGGGGCATGACATATATGGTTTTTGTGCACCACAAAACTTGCAAGAAAACTTGATTTTTATAAAAGATATTTAACTAGTTCATATCACCAGTTGCTATATATTCGGTTGTCAAAACACAATCACATATGCTGATTTCATAGCTACAAACACGAGCACATGCAATGATAAAAAAAACATATAATCTTAAATAGTTCTTAGACCAAGTTCATATTTTATGGGGATAATAAAACAAGGTTTTCACCTTTCTTATAGATCTGCATCATGTGGTCCTGCCCTGTCCATCTTCTTCTTCTTCTTCTCTCTCTCTCTCTCTCTCTCTCTCTCTCTCTCTCTCTCTCTCTCTCTTATTTTTCTTCTTCTTTTTTGGTCGTGCACAACACACGGCAAGGGTGGTTAGGGTTTTGGTTTAAAGAAAACTGATTTCCCCCTTAAGTCTTAAGTTTTTAAATAAGAAAGGATCTTAGCCCTCCACTTGGCAAGACCCTCTACTTATACGTGCTAGCATTTGTGTTTATTGTAGGGTCTAGGGCACCTTCCACCAATAGGACTATGGCCCCTAAATTTAATTTGTAAACATTAAAACTCTTTAATATAAGTGTGTTAATTGGGTCTCTACAATTTATTTTCCTTTTAAGGAATTTCATCCTCACAATTACATAGATAGTAGATAAGGATACTTATGTTCGATTTCTAACTTTAGTTCTCTAGTAGTTTCGGACTCATTATGACGCTGCCATGAACTCAGAATCTTAAATATACAAGTAAGATTTTAAATTATCTTAATCAATCATTAATCAGATCCAAATTAAATTTATGAATGTGATTCAGAATCATGGAATCCCAACCAAATAACATAATTCAGCTTAAAATCCTTGACCACCTAGGGTTGGGTGAGATCCCATTAGAAGAGCGTAGCTCGCGTCTCCCTTTTTGTTTGATTGGATAGTTATGGAATTTCACGAATTAACCTGTTCTGAATAGGGGTGTCAATGGGTACCCATTACCCGACAAACCTAAAGGAACTGAACCCATTTATATGATTCGATTTCGGGTTTATATACTCGTTTGATAATAGGGTTCGGTTTCGGTTCCATATAAATGAATCCCAATAAGAATTGGGTCCATTGGGTACTTGTTGGGTTTTAGGTCTTTATATTTACTATTTGTTATTAGAACTTTGGTAAACTAATTAGTAATTACTTAAACAGTTTAACTTAGTAACTTACTAATTACTATTAATAACATAATTTACTATTACCTACTTATTTATATTTCCAATAAAGCACTAATTGAACTTTTAATATCTTACCTAATATATTTAAGAGAATATTTATGTTTTCAATAAAGTACTAATTGATTTATGAAGATATTAAGGAGACTTAATGTTGGATTGATTATTTTGAGCTTATTTATTTTTTTGGAGAGATATGGCTTGAGTAAAAATTCTAGGGTCAAGATTTATAATAGATTTTATGTTTATCAAGACTCAATGGGTACCCACTAAAGACCGACTATAATAGGGTTTGATTCTGGGACTGAAAATAATAGCACCGGAACTGAACCCGCCAATACTCGGAACCGTCTCTTGGGTCAGGTTATGAGACTACTTAGATCAGGACCGAACCCGCCCCGTTGATACCCTACTTCTGAATAACACGGCCCTTCTTAATACAATGACGTCGAGACTCTAGGCCTCCGTCTTTTGATTTGATCGATCGATATTCGATCGCTCTCTCTCTCTCTCGCTGTCTCTGGCTGTGATTTGTGGTTTGGGGAGATTGGAGTTTAGGGCGAAGCGAAGATGGCGCCGCCAACAGATCAGGCAGCGGTGCAGCAGCAGCCGCAGCAGCAGAGAGGGCAACGACAGGGTTTTGGGCAGACGATAACGGGAATAATACGAATAGCGGTGTTTTGGTACTTTGCGTCTAAGTTTTTCTCTCCAAAGAAGCCTTCTGAGCCTTCTCATCAGATCTCCAATCTCTTCCATAAGGGTGAAACCCTGGTTAGAACTCTCTCTCTCTCTCTCTCTATATATATATATATATATATATGTACTCTCCTTGTGAGCTGTTGATAATAACAGTGAGGGAATTTTCTTTATTAGATTTAGATTTATTATTTCACGTGGTTGTGATTTTTATCGGTTTCCCTTCATCTTTTTCATGTGAAGTATTTTTTTTTTTTTTTGATTACTCTATGATCTGAGAGATAATTCAGATTCTTATTTGTTCATGGATTTTATTGATAGATTTACTGTAAGATTGGTAAATTTAGTTGAATTAAGTATTGGATGCGTTTAGCCACTCAAAACACGTAAATCAAACCAATATGTGAACTTGTAGTGGGAACATACAAAAACACAGGGAATGTAGATGTTGTTGGTCGTAACAGAGGGAATTTTCTTTATTTTTTTGATTTAGTTTCATTATTTCATGTGGTTGTGGTTTTTAACTATTTCTCCTTAATCTTCTTCATGTAAAAAATTGATTCTCTTTTTCTTTTTTCTTTCTTTTTTAATTTGTACACGAGAGATGGTTTTAATTCTTATTTGTTTATGGTTTTGATTGATAGCTTTTCTAAGCTAAGCAAATTTAGTTAATTGAAATATTCAATGCATTTCACCACTCGAAACATGCAAAACTTATTGACAAATAAACTTGTTGCCAAACTTACAAACGAAAACACAGGGAATTAAATTTTTATCATTGAGTGGCTTTTGGAAAAATAGGTAGAAACGTAAAGGACATAAGAATATACGATTCAAAGTCACCTTTCTGTTACTAACATGGGAGCACTGTTAATTGATATCTTGAATCTGTGCCTTATCATCCACCCTTTAAGAGGTATTGTATGAATCCATTAAGACCCTACATAATTCCGTATGACTGCGTCTACACGCTGCAGCTACTCAGTGGTATAGTTCTGTTCTGCATTGCATGAATCCATTAAGACCCTACATAATTCCGTATGACTGCTTCTACACCCTGCAGCTACTCAGTGGTATAGTTCTGTTCTGCTGAAGGTTTGAAATAGCTTAGAGTTGATCAGCTGAAAATAACGTCCAATCTGCTATGATGTAGAGCAGCGTGGTGCATGTTCAGTAGAGAACCACATGCAAGCCCACGCTTGAACTGGAAGTGATGTCCAGATGGTGGATTGTACCACTACAGAAGTATGCTCTATTACTTCTCCGAGTTTCCAAAAGATGGCTGCAAATCTTGCAATGACATTTATAGGGAAAGAAAGCTTACTTTCAATCATAGCCATCAAGTCCTTACTTTTGGTTCTAATCTAAAACATCCACATAATGGAAATGAACCATTTCAGCGTTATCAAAACTTGAACGGATCCTTCAGTCCACGACAAAAATCTGTAACCGAAGGCTTGTTGTCTAAGGAAAAGTTCTGAAACTTGACAGTTTTCAGGTTGGATCAGATGGTCAGACTGCAATAACTGTCAATAGGAGTATTTTTTCATTACAAAGCTCAGACTATGAATGTCAACTGGAGCGTTTCTCCAGTTCAAAGTCTGATCTGGGTCTATAAACACTGGGCTTATTACCATACCGATTACCTTACCTTCAAACAAGGACACTAGAGAAATTGCAGCTTGCATGAGAGAATAACGGCAAAGTAATAGGAGGCAGCGGTACTGTCACTAAGGGTAGGTGGTGAGTGTCATGAGGCAGTGAAGAGGGTTGGAAGCTTTGCCACTTTTTTTTTTTTGATAATTGATGAATTATATAAAAAGGATAAAAAAGAGATTACGACCTCCATAGCTTAAGAAATAACACTTAAGTAATGACAAAAACAATAAAAACATACATCAAATCAAGCCCCATAAAGCAAACCGTCACAGAACACTCAAAATCACCCATCCCTCCTCGAAGGGCAATACTATACAATCAGTCTAAAGAGTCCGGAATCTCCTCAAACATATCACTTCTCTCTCTCTCCCTACTAGCTAAGGACTCCTCCACCTGATTGGCCCCCCTCGAGACTGTATGGAATGAGATGTTCCAACCCCTATACGGAACCAAGCCAAATGAACAAGGTGGATATATTACCAGTCACACAACTCCTGCCTCAGCATCGAAGCCATGATATATAGAAAGACGAGCTCTCCACCAGAAGATCGTGGTGACCCTGTGCTTTAGCATATCTCAAACCGACCACTAAGGCCACCAACCCAGCTCTCTTCATCCCTCCCTCTCTGCCTGGTCCAAAGTAGGCGAATAAAGTGCCATCTGGCACGGAAAATACCATCAATGCTCGAAGGTCCCGAAGGACCCAAAGAATGGCCACAAAAGTTGAGCTTAACCCAACCAGGACTTGGGGGAGACCAAACCGAAACCATTGGAGTGCAAAAATCACTCATAGAAATCACGAACTACTCTCTTATGATATTCGCTGCAGCAATCCCAACGAACTGACTTCTCACGGACGCCTAGGAGGTCACGGGCGTCATGATCCCCTCAATCACACAAAGTCGTAGAGGAAACATCCTAGAATATCCTCAGATTGCGTTCTCTCCAAATGTGCCAAAACGCAGCCTAAATGACAAGATGATACAAAATATGTCCCCTTTTGGCAAGACCTGGAAAACTGCACTGATCCAACATTTGACAAATACCTCCCGGCATCACCCACGATCTCCCGATAATCCTCACGAAGAATCTCTAAATCTCACAAGTCACAGGGCAGTGTAAGAACAGGTGGTCAACAGACTCCTCGCATCTGCATAGGAAGCGCATCTGTGGAGAATGGGCCATGAAGCTCCTCCTTCTTTGGAGCATGTTTGCAGTGTTAATACGATATAACATTGCAGACCAAACAAACGCCCTAACTCTAAGTGGGACAGGAGGAGACCAAACAAAGTGGGTAGCAAAAAAAATAGGGGGCCCAACTCTGTTAGCCCTAAACTGATTGAAGAAAGAACGACACGAAAAGAGGCCTCTAGACTCAAGACTCCAAATTCTCCTATCCGACCAATCTTGACACAAAAAGACGCCCCCAATCAAATAAAATAGAGTAGCCATCTCCCCCATCTCAATATCCCTAATATTCCTACGAAGGGGGAGATTCCAAGTAAGACCCGACCCGGACCAAGAAAGGACCTCACACACTTAGGAACTCTTAGTCTGGGCCAAACTAAAGAACCTGGGGAAGTGAAGAAACAAAGGCTCATCATCAATCCCATACCAGAACAAAACTGACGTCCCACTCCCCACCATAAACCGAACCTTAGAAAATAAGAGAGGAGCAAGAGACATGATAGCTTTCTAGGGACTAGTTGCAAAAATCCTAGCATGAAGATTAACACCCCTACCATTCGCACGAATCCCATACTTACTAAAAATATCTGCACCACAGATTTTTGCGCTCCTCGTTGAACCGCCAAAGCCATTTAGCCAAAAGAGCTGCATTTCGGTCCATAGTATTACCCAAGTTCAACCCGTCATTGTCCTTGCCCTTGCAAACTATTTCCCATTTAACCAGATGGTCCCTACGTTGACCATTGCCCTCCCACAAAAAAGTTCATTGTAACTTCTCGATATGAGAAGCCACCACGCGAGGCACCCTGAAGTTCGACGTATAATACACCAAGAAATTGGCCATGACCGCCTGAATAAGGGTAATTCTACCCCCCAAAGACAAATAATTCATTTTCCAAACAGATAACCGCTTCTCGATTCGCTCCAATACTGGGTCCCAAAAGGTCAGAGCTTTGGGATTACCCCCAAAGGCATTCCCAAATAAGAGAAAGGCCACTGAACTTCCTTACATCCAAAAGCCTCGACACACTCCTCAACAACCTCATCTCTAACATGAATGCTAGTCATCGTTGTTTTTTCCATATTCACCTTCATCCCTGACACCATCTCAAAGACTCTAAGGATACTCTTCATCCACCTAACCTGATCTACCTCCGCCTGGAGAAATATGATCGTATCATCCACAAACTGAAGGTGGGATACCGCAACCTCATCCCTACCCACCTGAAACCCTCTAATCATCCCCCTCTGCTTCGCCTTCCCCATGAACCAATTGAAAACCTCCTCCACTAATGTAATAAGGAAAAGGGGATAGTGAATCACCCTGCCTAATGCCTCTAGATGAAGGGATAAAGCCATGAACAGACCCGTTAACTAAAAAGGAGAGGCACACATTTTTAAGACATCCAGTTATCCATCTCCTCCATCTAATCCCAAAATCTTTCCACTCCATAATTTGATCCAAACAATCCCACTCCACTCGATCATAAGCTTTTTCTAGATCTAACTTGATAACCAGCCCCGGCTTCCTAAGTCTAGATCTCTCCTCCACACACTCATTTGCCACTTTTCTCCATCTTTCTTAACTTGGCCCTTGTATATGGTGAGGGTTATGTCTTATGAGACACGTTTAGGTTCTTCAATATAAATGACGTTCTGAACTATGCAAAAGATGTTTTTCCTGTAACTTCTCTTACATTCATGTTTTATTTTATTCCTGCTACTATAAGGATGGATCACAAGCACCTGTGCAAATTTTGCATGGGTGTGTCATATGTTTGAAATGCAAACCATCAGTTTCTCACTGAGAGGCTCATGAATTGTGGTTCATTTTTCCACTATGTATATATGTATATATTGCCATTCACCCTTCATTTGCAGTTTAGTTTTTTCTTTTTTTTTTTTCTTTTGTGTTGTGTGTGTGCGTGTGGGTTGGAAAAAATGGTTTGTGGTGGGTTGACTAATTTATCTTATAAAGTTTTAAGTTTTTATTTTAGACATTCTAGATGTCATATTCATGGTTTTAAATTCCAGGTTCATTCCTTGTTTTCCTTAATGTTGCCGGATTTTCCTAAATTTATCTTGTTTTGCTAAATTTACCGAAATCTCCCTTGTGTAAATTTCATCAAATTTTGCTAGAAGTATTGCTACTCCTCTGAAAATCAAATAAACTGTCACGCCCCAGATCCGGCACAACTTCCCATGTGGAAAGAGCACGAATCTCAAGGCGCGACCTTCGGGATCCAACACTGGACCGCGGATTACACATTACACAAGGCATGAGATAACTCAATTTAATTCATAATTAACAGAGTATAAATAGCGGAAGTAAAATCTATGTTATTACATCAGAGTTCAAATAATAAATAATCCAATTTATATAAACTAATGGCTTCAGAAGAGCCTTACAACCAACCCTATGAATAAATAAACAAATAAAAGAATGTACATAAAAAATGTTTGAAACATAAATTAATCCTACTCCAGTCTTATCTCGAGTCTTCCATCTCAAGTTACAGTCACATAACAAACTGCCTGAGTATTGAATACTCAATAAGCATGATCCAGATAAATTGAAACATACAACATAATATCAGGTATGCATCAATAAACCGGTCCAACCACAATACACAAATTTTATGATATGATATGATATGATAAATGAATGAAATTCAAATGCTCTAACATGCTCAATCAAAGAATGCAATATGATTTGGAGAAATGCCTATGTTTAGATGTAGTGCCAAGTATCCTCAGTAAACCATCCACAACTTTGGAAACAATGTTCCAGGGACATCCGGCAGCTCCTCTTACTGATCCGGGCGCTAACCCATGGTTTAGTAGCAACCATCTCATCACTCAATCAACCATAAATCAAGTTCCCTTTTTGTTGGACTTTCAACCCACGGGGAATAGGCAACCCCTAAATATTTCTATCAAGGCACACTCCCACTTCATTTAACCATAGTATGAATGCCTACCCTAGGAACACAAATGATAGATTCCCGTGAAAGCTGCTCACGCGCCCATACACGCAAATAATCCATTGGAATACATCATAAGCATTCCAATGATGCAACATTAACAATATTAGGATCTTAGTGATAATGTCCGAAGGCTATTTATCCACACGCCCATACACGTAGATAAACTCTTGGAAACCATCACAGACATCCTATAATCGACTAAACCAATTTATCATTCTAATCACCTATTGTCCATCCAAGGCGTTAGAGTCTTAACTCTAATCCATAAGTCTGTTCATAGATTAATTTGGAAAGATCAGAACCAAATCCCTAGATAGCTAGTCACGAGGATCTATCTAACCTCCAAGTCAACCTAGAACATAGTCAAGTCTCTAGTACTTTAATCTAACTTAGGATGCGAAATCCTAGTATTGGATAGGAATGGAAGCATTCAATCTTGTAGCCTTTCAACCAACACATCTAACTTATTCAGGTACATAGCCTCACAATTTGGCTCAAAGCCCAACCTAATCATACTTATCACATTGGCACATTGCCTCTATGTACTAGGCTCATAGCCTTACGTCCATCATCATAGATCACGACGGACCCCACTTTGCTTTCCAAACCTTCCACGACTCATAAAACATATCCTATAATGATAAGCAAATCAAAACTCTAAATACAGGTGCACACTGGACACTTTCGCTCGATCGCAATGTTGCTCGACCTCAGATGTCGCTCGATCGCACATGTCGCTCGATCGACTGTGCAACCCGAACCAAGAAATTTGCGATCTTATTCATTCTTTCTTCTGTTTTCTTGAAATCAAATCAATACAAATCTATTCTAAAACATCTTAACTTGCAAATCTAACATCCAGTAACCCAAAACAACACATCTTAATTCAAACTTACATCAATTCAACAAATATTCTTGGAAATTCTAAATCTCAAAACAAAATCTGCTAAACATGCTTTCTTAATAAATCTTTAAATCAAACAATATATTCCATGAAATCAATGAATCAAATATGCTAGATCTGCATCACACTAAGTTTAGATCACACACAGAACATTATGAAAACTCTTCCAATCATCTAGATAATCTACTTACTTGTTAGAAATTAACGAAGTAGGTTCCGACGACGAATAAATGCTCCAACCCTTCTAGGTTTCTGATTTCTCTGCAAAACAACCAAGAATCTTCAGCCTTCTCTTCTCCCACAAAAACCAACGAACGGCCTCTCTCTCCCTCTCTTGGTCGTTCAAAACATAAGCTATAGGGATTAGGGTTAGCACCCTAATCCCACTTAAACATCAATTAGCCTTATTCCCATATTAACCCCATTGTTTAATTAATTACCTTATAACCCCTTATTTAATTAATTACCCTTTTAATTCCCTTATTACTAACTTAGCTTAATATAAATAAAACCCCACCATTAATTTAAATTAATTAAATGCTACTCCATGCTAATAAAAATAAAAAAAATAGGGAAAATTTCTTTTAAGGATCCGGGTCATTACATAAACTCCTTCAAATGTCAATAGTTTTTAATCTTTTGCATGATTGGGGTTTCTAATCCATATCTAACAACGCCATTTGAAGATTTAAAAAACAATAATAGATCAAATTTATTTAGATACAAAATTCATGTTGATGCATCTATTTGGTGCACTAATGAAATAGTAATATTGGATATAAAGGGGATTAAAATCAAACTTTTGGGAAATTACATATTTTTTTTTCTTTTCATACCTTAAAATTTAAGTAAGTTGTCTATCAAATTTATAAATAAAAATTTTATTAAAAAAATAAGAATTTAAAAAATTGAAGAACATTAAGATCCGTTGGTAAAATGAATGTAATTATAGTGGTGCCCATTTATATTGTACTATGGCTGTCCTAGGAATTGTGACTTCAAGCTGGCTCGTCATTTGGTGATATGATTTGTCATGTGTGAACTTGTATTTGGACCATTTATTTGAAAATTACATTTCTATGTTGTTTTTATGACATTTAAATGTATTTGATTTTGAGTGAATTAGTTCACATTTCCTAAACCAGTTCTTATTGCAAACATGTTTATTAGATCCCTAAATGTTTGTTCATTATTCTGTTGATTGTTGTATTTTAAGTTATTTGTGTGTATTTATGTATATTTTAGTGATCCTTGAAGTCTCATTAAAACCTTCCAAGTTTTTCCTATTTTATTCCTCATTTCTATCTATTTGGCAAAGTATTCTTCCGAAATGAAAATATCTTCTGAAATTTTACCAAAATTTCCCTAGGGCCCACGGTAAAGTTTCAAGCAAAAATGGCATCTAAAATACTGGTCATATATGCTTTAAACCACTTTAAGCACTATCAAAACATGTATATGAACTATGGTTGTCATTTGAATCTCGCAATTACCATCTGTCTTGTATGAATTAGGTAATGTATGACTCATCAACGTACTTGTGTGAGATGGAAGAAAAAAATTTGGAACTACAACTTCAAACTGAATATATTTTTGATAGAGACACGATGAATGGTACATGTAACAGTGGAAGAAAGTTAAAATTGTGCTTGAATTCTGAAAGTATATGGTGTGGAGCATTACTACCACCCCTGCCACCACCACCACCACCACCGCCACCACCAACAACAATAATGCCTTACCCCACTAGCTGAGATGGAATTATGAAAAATTGAACTTTGAAAATATGTGGTGTGTTAACCAATAGAGATATTGAAATAAAGCATGTTTTTATCATTTTGTTTTACTTGTGGTTTTATGTTACATGCTATTGTCCTGTTCCTTGTTTTCTTTTGTTGTTCCTCCTCCAAGTATATATTGATTGTCATTCGGTGTTTGACTAGGATATGTGGCTTTACGTTTCTGAACATGAAAAGTTCAATGACTTCAGTAATGAGGATGCACTTATATGGCATGAAACAAATGTTCCATATGCAATGTGGGGACCAGAGAGTACTAGGTCTCATTCTTTGACGTACTTTCC
>JAUPMG010113984.1:0-11937 GCA_031762675.1 Pachysandra terminalis | reverse complement strand
TTTACGAAGTCACTCTTGAGCGTACTTACACATGGTACAACAGGTTGGAACCTGGTTCCGTGCATGCTTGGGAAGATATGGTGTCCTTGTTTCACAAGTTCTTCATCACTGAAGAGAAGCTCACCATCATTGATCTCAGCTGGGAGAGGCAGAAGCAGGAGGAGGATTTGGTCCAGTATGTCAAGCACTTCCGGGATCTGGTGATCACCTGTACGGAGGCGGCTTCTGAGGAGACATTTGTCAGAAACTTTATCAATGGTATGCTTCTACCATACCGCATCCACATAGAGAACCATGAGATCAAGAGCTTCACTAAGCTGTATGAGTATGCCAAGAGAACCAATGCTTCTATCCCTGCTCCTGAGAAGAGGGTAGAGAGGAAGCGTGCTCTAGTTGTCACTACTGGCAAGGAGGAAGAGCCTGTTCCTAAAAGGAAAGGCAGGCCTAGCAGTAGCAGCAACACCAACACCAACAACAACAACCGAGAGAGACGCGCACCACCTCCGGAAGCAACCTGTTCTTATGCCTAGCTGGATGCTCTGCTGCAAGAGTGGGTCAAGGACGATCGCGTCTTGCTGCCCCCTATTGAGAAGGAACCCTCGGAGGTTGATAAGCGGTCCCCGCGATATTGCCAGTTCCACTGCAATACTCGCCATTCCACTTTTGACTACTCGGCCTTGAGGAAGATCTTCCATGCTAGGTTGGCGGCTGAAGACATCGACGTCCCAGACGCAAAGGTACACATTGATCCTCTTTCTCAGCATAAGTTTAAAGGAAGGGAGGTTGTGCGCATGATGTCCATCTTCACAACTAGGCAGAGGTCAGATCCCCAATCCAGTGAGGCTGTGCGTAGCACCACCAAGTTCCAGATGTTCTTTGAGGACATGCAGTTTACCTCCAAGATACAGATGGAGGCCACTCAAGCATTGCAAGGAATCATGGAAAAATACCATTTCCAGTGCTTCAACTACCAGGAAGCTCCTGCATACTACCCTCTGTGACTCAACAAACATGCCATAACTTTCACAGAGGAAGATATGATGGCGTCTTCGGAGGACCACAACAAACCCTTGTATGTGAATGCCACCTTACAGAGTGTGGAGGTTCGAAGGTGTCAGTTGATGGTGGCTTTGCAGTAAACCTCATTCCTTTGAAGATCTTGGAGGTAGTAAGAGTTTCTAGCAAGTGCATCATCCCTAGCCAGATCGGGATTTTGGGTTTTGATACCCAGTGGCAGCAGATTTTGGGCTACATTTCCCTTAACTTGCGTATAGGGTCTTTTAGATTCCCTACCACATTTCATGTCATTGATGACAGAGCTGCGTTTTACGTGCTGTTGGGAAGGCCGTGGATACACCGAATGAAGGTGGTGCCCTCCACTTACCATCAATGTTTGAAGGGAATCTGGAATGGGAAGGTTGTCAGGGTGGTGGCAGAGCCTTTTTCTTTTGATGAATCCGAAACCCACTATGTTGAGGCGAACCATTATGATGGGTTCGCCCCTGAAGGGGAATGCTGTGTCACCAAGCCTCAAGGAACTTTTCTACCCTTGTGGACCACTCTGGAACCAGCTTTCGTCCAGCACCAAATTCCTCAGTACCATCTTCATCAGCACCAACATCTTCAGAAGGCCCTCGACCTTCGAAGGCTCTTTGTGTAAGATTGGACCTTCTAGATGGAAGCTTTGTATATCGCTTATGACAATCAAAGGGGGATCCATCCGCTGACGTCTTGCAGTGTACCCTTAGTGAAGAAGTACCAGAAGCTCCTGAATCCAAACTTGAACAGGCCCAAGAACACTTACAGGATGGTGTTCTGGCTGTTCAAGAAGAACTATTTACAGTTGACCTTGGAGAAGCTCCAACTGTCAACAAGCCTGTACAGATCTCTTCCCCCTCAAGCCATATTAGAAGAAGGCCTTCATAGCATTGCTCTCCCAGTACAAGGACATTTTCGCCTGGAGCTATGAAGACATGCGTAGCCTTGATCCCAAGTTGGTAACTCACAGGCTTCATCTCTCTCCTGAAGTGCGTCCCGTCAAGCAAGCACCAAGGACCTTCAGGCCAGACATTGAGCTGCAGATCAAGACCGCGATTAAGAAGCTTCTACAAGCAGGCGTCATCTAACCTATCCATCATCCTTCGTGGCTGGCTAATGTAGTCCCTGTAAGGAAGAAAAATGGGCAGATCAGATGCTGTGTAGATTTCAGGGACCTCAATAAAGCTTGTCCAAAGGACGATTTCCCTTCGCCTAAGATAGATATATTGATTGATGCCGCTGCAGGGAATGAGATTTTCTCCTTCATGGATGGATTTTTGGGTTATAACCAGATCCTTATGGACCCAAGGGATGCTGAAAAGACTACTTTTAGAACTCCTTTGGGAGATTTCTATTATATAGTCATGCCTTTTGGTCTAAAAAATGCTAGTGCAACTTACCAAAGGGCTATGACTGCTATATTCCATGACATGATGCATGGGAAAGTCGAAGACTATGTAGATGATCTGGTTATAAACTCAAGATGAATCCTGCGAAGTGTGCCTTCGGGGTTTCCTCTAGGAAGTTCCTTGGGTTTATAGTCCATAAGCATGGGATAGATTTGGATCCCACGAAGGCCAGAGCCGTCATTGACTTAGCTCCTCCCAAGACTCAGAAAGAGCTGGAGTCCTTCCTGGGATGGGTGTCCTACATCCGGAGGTTTATACCCGAATTCTCTGCTCACCTAGTTCCTCTCATACCCCTCATAAAGAAAAAGGTGCCTTTTGACTATAGGGAATAACACCAGCAAGCCTTCCAGGCCATCAAGCAAGTGCTCGCCCACCCTCACACTATGATGGCTCCTTTTCGAAGGAAGCCTCTCAGGTTATACCTTGCCTTCACTAATCGAGCTATTGGTTGTCTACTTGCTCAGGAGGACGAATAAGGCTTCGAGAGACCAGCCTACTAGATCAGTAGGTTGCTACAGGGGGCTGAAATCAGATACTCCAGGGTAGACAAGCCTTGTCTAACCTTAGTACACATGGTGAACAAGCTGAAGCATTATCTACACTCACATTCAATTCACCTTGTCACTAGGAGTGACCCTGTCAAGTATCTCATTTCCCAACCCATTCTCTATGGAAGACACATTAAGTGGCTACTTTAGCTAGCTCAGTTTGAGATTGTGTGCAAGATGCCGAGAGCCATCAAGGGGCAAGCTGTTGCTGATCTATTGGCTGCATTCTCCACTCACGAAGAAGAGGATGACGTCACGACTGAGGTATCTGTGGTTAGGAATGGCAGATGAAATTCGACGGGTCATCCAATTCTTAAGGCGGTGGAGCAGGGATTGAGCTAATCTCTCTAAATGATCAACAATTTTCAGTTTTCATTCTCCTTCAAACTGGATTTTCCTTGCACCAACAACAGAGCGGAGTACGAAGTCTTGCTGATTGGTCTCACCTTGGCGCGTCAGATGAATATCCAGAACATCCACATTTTTGGAGATTCCTTCTTGGTTGTTTCTCAAATCAACGAGGAATTCATGGTCAAGGAACCTGACTCAGTTCCTTACAAGACAGCCATTCAGGCTCTCCTTTGAAGGTTCACAAGTTATTCCTTGACTTACACAATGAGGAGCAAGAACAAGCATGTTGATGCTTTGGCCAACCTGGGAAGCAGACTCCAGTTCGAATTTGACGCAACCACCTTGGAAGTCATTCGAAAGGCTACTCCTTCCACCCAACTCCTTCAGGAGGATGAAGAGCTCATTTCAGAAGGAGACTGAAGGTATCAAATTATTTGTGATTTGAATAATCTTCCTCACTGCACTCCTACCACTCCTTTGAAGATTCTGTTGAACTTTACTAAGCGAGGTAAGGTTCTTTATTCCAAAGGGGTTAGTGGAGCTCTCTTCAGATGCATTGGACCGAAGGAAGCCATGGAAAAGATGCAAGCTATGCATGACAGTACTTGTGGTCTTCCGGACTCCATTGCCTTGTACAGACGACTCCAGAGGTCAGGAGTATATTGGCCCTCGATGGCGTTTGAAGCTATTAGATTGCAACTCTTCTGTGCCAAGTGTCAAAAGCCACCTAATATTGCAGAAGCTTTCCCTATCCATGAGTTCACTGACTGGAGGGAACCATATATCAAGTTCCTTTGAGATGGAATTTTGCCTTCAGATAGGTTTGAGGCTCTTCAGCTCAAACGTCAGATCCCTCGGTTTTATGTAGAGCAAGGAGAAATGTTTTGAAGGAGCTTCAATGATACCCCTCTGCGTTGCTTTGGTACTCAAGAAATCTTCATTGTTCTTCGAGAAGTCCATGGTGGTACATCTGGACTGCATCAAGGAAAGAAAAAGTTATACAAGCAACTCCAAGACATTGGCTATTACTGGCCTACGATAGAAGCAGATGCAGCAGATTTTGTGAAAAAATGTGTGAAGTGCCAGGTTCAAGATAATATTCCCCGTAAACCTTCTCAGGAAATGCAGTTAGTCATTTCCCCATGGCCATTTCACACTTGGGGCCTAGATTTGATTTGACCCATTAATCATAGGAGTAGGCGTGGTCATTCTTGGATCTTGGTGGCCATAGAGTATTTCACAAAGTGGGTTGAAGCTGTCTCCCTGAGAAGAGCTAATGGAGCTCCTGTGGCTCAGTTCATCAGGGATAACATTGTTTTCCGTTTTGGTCCCCCTCGAAGGATCATCACAGACAATGAAACTTCCTTCCTCAACAGGTCATTTAGAAAGGTGACTGTACATTATTGAATTTTGCATAACAAGTCTACTCCCTACTACCCTCAAGGGAATGCTCAAGCTGAAGCCACCGACAAGACCGTGATCAGGATTCTGAGACAAATAGTGCATGATCAGCCTACAAGATGGAATGAATCCCTGCCTCAGGCCTTGTGGGCATACAGGGTAAGCAAGCATAGGTCTACAAATACAACTCCATTCTTGCTAGTGTTTGGAGTAGAAGCTCTCCTTCCAGTTGAACTTCAAGTTGCCTCAGCAAGGATCTTGTATGCAAGTGGAGTGGATTGGGATTTTGGAGATTTCGCTCTCTTACGAGCTCAGGAGCTGGATAATCTGGATGTGAGAAGGCAAAAAGCTTTGGAGAGCAATTTGCATTATCGTCAGATCATTGCTCAAGCCTACAACAAGCTGGCCAGACCAAGAAGCTTCCAAGTTGGCGAACTTGTCCTACGAGCAACTTGGTATGCAAGAAGTACTGCTGTAAAGCCTAAGTTCGCTCCTAAGTGAGAATGTCCTTTTTAAGTCATTTCAGCCTAGGCCTCAGGGTATTACAAGATCAGTCCATTAGAAGAAAATGCAATTCCATAAGTTGTAAATGGAAAATGGCCAAGGAAATATTTTTATTAGTGAAGATTTGTTTTTACACAAAAGAATCTTTCATTACATTCAAATACAGAGGAGTACAAGATTTACAAGATAGAAGAAGATAGATCAAGGTGCCCCAGTCAATTGAGACTTTGTGACGCCTTTGAAGTCCCCTTCCAGAAGTCCAAGTCTTGAAGCTCCAGGGGCAGGGATGGAAACTCTCATCAGAGTAGTTTGTGCCTCCATGAGTTTGGATTGCTCTTGAGCTACCGTTCGCGCTGCTTCTTCAATATCCTTGAGGATCATCACACGCTCTTTAGTAGCTTTCTTCAGCAAGGATTCCAGCTCAGCAATGTTCCCATCTACCTCCCTCAAGTCAGCCTTGCACGTCTCAAAAGCGCCTTGACACTTATCCACTTCTTCTGACTAGGTTGCAACAAGGGCTTCTAGCGCCCTGACTTTGTTGCACTTCTGCACCTTGACCTTCAACTACTTCAGCCAGTTGACCAACCAGTTCAGCTCAAACTTTATGCCCCTCAGGATGTCTACAGTCTTTCTTCAGGCTGCCAGATTCTCCATGGTGATACTATGCAGGGTCCTACGGCTCATAATCTCCAAAATCCTGCATAGTTCCTTGTATCCAAAAAGTATGAACTTGGGATCAGGCAGTACTACCTCAGGAAGGATTTCCCCGTATGTCGCCCTGATCATATTCATCCAGTACTTCCTTTCGATGCCTTCAGTATCTTCAACTGGATCAGGGGATAACTCCCTCCGCTTCTGAATAGCCAGGATGGTGAAGCTTCCCCTCTTGTGCTTCAGCCCCACTATAGGAGTCAGAGTCAGGGTTTCTCCTTCTGAGGTCCCTACAGGTGCTTGAGAAGGCACTGTAGGAAGGGACGATTCAGCTGTGACCTCTGGTTCCTTCAAAGGAACAGCCTCAGATATCTCTTCAACACTTGGTTGGGCTAGATCAGTAATTGGGATGGTTGATTCTTCGGTTGGCACAACCGGTGGGCCAGGAGCATCAGCTATAGGGACTACTTCAAACTGTACAACAGCAGTCTCCACTGGAGCAGGTGGCTGCTTGGAGGAGACTTCTTCTTCTTCACCAGCAACAACAACAGCATCCTCAGCTCCTTGCTGTACAGGAGAAGCTACTGGCTCACCAATACTCCCCGCTTTTTCTCTAATATTCGAAGGAACGTGAGAGATTGTCTCTTCATCATCCTGCGAATAGCAAGTGTTAGTCAAACATTTCACAGCAGGGATAATTGAAGACAAGTTCAAAGTAAGGGGGGCTACTTACTGAGACTGTATATACAACAGTCAGAGGCTCGACGGCAAGAGGTGCCCCTTCACCGACATCAGCCTTCCCATCTCTTCTAGCAGGGGTACTGCCAGAAGTCATGGATGGGGGAGCAGGAGGACTCCTGCTCGCCCCAGGGACTTCCCTCTCTTGTCCCACTCCCAGGGGAGCCTTGCCAAGATCTCTCTGTGGCAAGGTAGGAGGAGACAAAGGAGGTACTTTACCCCCTACTCTTCCCTCTTCTGCAGCAACTGCAACAACAAGGGAATACACGAGTCAATAGAAGAAAGCTAACAGGTGCGAAATCCTACAAGAGAAGGAAGATGCTTATCAGAAGAGGAGCCCTCGAAGAGCTGGGGAGGAACTTTTGAACTTTTAGCTCCAGTAGCTTTTGATGAGGGTTGAGGTATCTTGCTGGTCCTAGGTGCAACTTTCTCTTGGGAGATCCCAGCTGACAGTCCTTCCTCTACTCCTTCGACAGTTGCCTGTTACAGGGTCAAGTAGACGAGGTCAGAAGTATTCATGAAGGAGGCGAAGTTGAAGTAAAAAGTCCACAATTCTTACCTTCAGAGGCCCGACGGCAGTAGACTTCACCCTGACTCGTGGCTTGGGTGGAGGAGATTGTTCTTGAACAGGGCCAGGGGCTACAACCTTAGCAGAGGGAATTTCCCTTGCCGGCTGGATCCCCTCCAAGATGCGCTCCAGGGTGATGCTGGTTAGAAGGATTGTCACCGCTGCCCTAGGAGGGAGTCTGGGCACCCTTGCGTTAATGCTCCTCCTGGGAAAAAGATTCCCAATCGGGATGTGATCTTCATCCACCTCCTCTTCTGCCTCCTTAGCAGATGCCTCCTCGGTCTGAGCGAGGGGAGCTTCATCAGTTGCAGGAGCACTCCCTTCTTGCCTCCATTCATAGATGTCCTGGATCACTATATGACCAGGAATCTCGTGGAGTACGGGGTGGTCATCCCCTGTTTCGAATGAATGGTTCTTGTCATTCCTCATTGGGCCCTCAAAGATCAAGCTTCGAGGGCATTGGGTCGCCCCTGTAAAACTCGTCTAGGCTAACCAGCGACTTATGCCAGTATTCTAGCCACCAGGGGGATACCCCCTGCCTTGCCTCTCGGGTGCCGCAGGAATAGCTTTGAAGCTACCTTCCATCTCGAGGTAGCCACCCCCTCGAAGGAACCTCTACCCAGCAACTTCCGCAATTGCCTCCGTGGTTGGCCTGAACTCCACGTCGCAGGGAAGGGCAATCTGTTCAAACCCGAACTGTCGAAAGAAGCGTTGCGGGTTGTAGGTTGGGAAGCTACTCCCATACTCCCCTGCCAAGCTGATCAGGTACCCTGGATGGAGGATCACCATAAATGTCCTTTCCTCCGGGGAGAGTTGGAACCAGGCAGTTGTGCTCTTCTCTGCGTCTGCCGCCACCATGACCCCGAAGGGCTGCAACAGTCTTATCCCTCCGTTGCGATACGACCGATACTCGAACTCCGCCTCAACGTCCATCACTTGACATAGCCAGATATTGCGCTTGGGACGGAATTCGGACCAGACCAAGGTCCTTGGGGCAGAATTCAGGCCTAAACCGCGAAAAAGATCCTCCACTGCTGAGAAGTCCTGGGTAGCATAGCTCGGATACCTTTCCCACATGAAGAGTTGGAGGAAGTTGGTTCCACCAACGTCTCCACCATCCTCTCTCCTTGGTTTCTGGCCTTATCCTCACACAGCAAGTCGAGGTGCTCATACTGTGATCCCAGGAAGGGTGGAGCCAGAGGGACCCAGACTCCCCTCGCGATTTTCACCACCAGAGGGAATATCCTCTCATGCACCTTATACGCAGGATATCCCTCAAATACAAAGCGGGCCAGCTAGAAGGCCATGAATCCTGCCAGGTGAACACTGCTATCCAAGCCCTCTCCCCACAACTGTCTAATAGAGTGGCTGGTAGCCTTGGGGCTCTCCTTTTCATTCCAGAAGAACCCGGTCCATCATTTGAAGGAGTACCTCGTACTCACACTGGAATCCCTCCCTTTCAGCTGGGACTTCCTCAGCGTCTTCGTGGAGCATGCCTTCAGCATCTCCAGATCAACCTCCTTCACGGCGAACAAGGTGATCACCCCCGGGTTCTCTTCTCCCAGAATTGGAAGGTAGCGCAACATGGATACATCCTCCAGGGTGATGCTGATCTCCCCAAAGGTGGTGGCGAAGACGTGGTCTCCTAGGTCCCAGCGCACCACGAACTCTTTCAGGGCCTCATAGTCCCTGTGGTAGTCACTCGTATACGAACGGATGGACTTCAACACTCTGCCGGCATCCAGTTTCATCTGGTACTCGGCGTTCTCCATAATGTAAGACACCAACTCCGACCAGCAAGGAGGAAGGTTGAAATGCGACCAGAACCCTATCTTAGACAGGGGGTAGTCCTTCCTCTCAGCCCTAAAGGTTGGCACTTGGTTCAGAAGAGGAAAGCCTGTGTTGAGCCAAGTGGTCTCTTCAAATGGGTAGAGCAGCTCCTCCCCGCTCTGGACCGCCCTAGGCACTACCGGGTCCCTGACCACATCCCAGAAGGGAGTGGTGGAAACCTCCATCCATGTATCAGATTTCTTCGCACCACCCTTCTTGGCCATTGTTGCGGTAGAGAAAGAAAGAGGAAGAAGGTAGAAAGTGAGAATGACAGATTGAAGACTTAGAAAGAAAGAATGCAAAGAAACTTCAAATCTCAGGTTGGAGGAACCTTTCTTCCTCAACGAGCATTCAATTTATAGAAAATGGTAGCTTCCATTGCAGAAAGCGAAAAGGGGCTTTTGGGCGGTTCGCATGATCCCAAGGAAAAATCATTTCTTTGGCGACGCATGATGGCTGCATTTAAAACGCACTTCCTCAAAGAATGTGCATTTAAAATTCTCCTAAGGTACGATCTCATGTTCTCTTCTCTAGCATAAGAAACCTGAGACCGGGGGGCTAATTAAAACCGACTTTACACGGGGCACTTTCCTAAAAATGTGTGCACACGTTTTGGGTATAGCCGCATACACTGAATCATTCCATAAAGCTGTAACGGCTGTACAACCGCCTTTCACATGCCAACTGTCAGCAGATGCGTAAGGTGATCAGACCGTTTGGTGAAAAGGTGATATTTGAACCGACTCAAAGATATCTGACCGTCCTGATCACCAAACAGGAGATAGCTTCTCGGAGAAGCAACCTTTTTGAATTCCAGCTTGTGAAGGAACGCCAAGTCTCTCAAACTTCACAAACACAAGTGATCTTCCCTTTTGAAATATCCAAAAGACAAGGACTTAAGTTCCTACAGTGCACTGCCTTCTAAGCGCTCGAGGGCATGAGAATTTTACTCTTTCCTCGAGGAACCTTATTTTGCTCAAAGGACATATTTAGGGGCATGCTACCCCTAATAGACTTTTCAAATAGCTAAGGTTACAAATAAAGCCTCGAAATCATATCTACTTATTCTCTAGAGCAGATTTTGAGTGGTCTTATTACATTAGCTTTACATTTTAAAGGTATTCTACTCAAAGAAAGATCCTTGAGGGAATGCACTCGAGGGAATTGTCTACACCTTCTAACTTAGAAGTCATTCTTGGATTGCATCCATAGACTTCGAAGGACTATTTATTATGTTTTGTCTTAAAGGGATTACGAAGTAGGTATATTTTCTCCTGCTAAGGTGGATTCAAACACAAACTTCAAGGCCAACCACCTCTAAATGGTGAAATCGAAGGCCAACCACCTCCAGATGGTGAATTCGAAGGAGGTATATTCCCTCTTGCCAAAGGTGAATTCGAAGGAAGAATATTCCTTCCCCCTAAGGCGAATTCGAGGCTAACTACCTTGAGATGGTCAATTCGTTTAAGGGCTTGTAACCCCCAAAAGACTAAGAATTTTGTCCTCCTCGAAGGACACAGACTTGGGTTTACCCCCTCGAATGCAGTCTTTTATGCATCCGAAATATTGAACCCAAATCCTTTATTTTTTTTTTATATTTTATTTATAATTTTCTGATTTATTTTAGTATAGTTTTTAAGCTAAATTAGATTTAAGGGGTGTTTTGTAATGTTGGATTTTAACTTAAGGGCCTTTAGTGTAAATTAGGGAAGTTGTGGGGACTTGTTTGGAATTAAAGGAATTTGGAAGAACTCGTCCAACGCCCAACGGCGTTGAACGAGTTTGAAGGGAGAGGTGCGTTCGTGGGTGTGCAGGTGGCAAGATCGGTTATGGGAGAGGAGGTGGAAGAGAAATATATCTCTTCTCATTCTCTCCTCAGTGGAAAATCGTTTTTAGAGCTTTGAATTTCAGAGAGAAAAGAGAAGAACAAAATTTTATTTTTTTCGTTTCAAATTGTTGCAGCCGGTCCGATCTGAAGTGAGGAAGAAGAAGAGCAAGGTCGAGATTCTCAGAGCAATTCTAGGTAAGTATAACTCTGTTTATTGATTCGTTTATGACTATTGAATTCAATAAAATTAGATTTTTCCATGAGAATGTGTTGTTATTTGTATGATCTGTTCAGCATGAATTAGTAGTTTTAAGTTCTGATTTTTGATAAATATTCTTCTCAGATTTCATTCTATATGTTTAATATAGTATAAGAATTGATTTCGGATCCACTATATAAGAGTATTGTTGAAATTGAAGTCTGAAATCTCAGACTGAGAACAGAGCTCCATATTCTGGAAGGTCGATCGATTGACTTGGCCGATCGAGCGACCGTCGATCGAGCGACAAGGTGGATCGATCGACCATAGTCATTTTTCCAGAATATTTAGGACATTAGAGGACAAAATGTAGACCTCTGAGTGCTCTTTCCAGAACACCCAAGATCGCTAGAATTCGATGACAGACCGGTGAGATATGGCTGGAATTGTTTTTCTGCACCTGTGGGTGTATGTTCATATCAGTGATCTGATTTGACCCGAGTTAACCCATGGTCTGACCCGACCAGTAACCAGACCAGACCTGAGAGTGACCCAGTGGGGGTCAGATGTGATTGACTGAACCGGATTGAGATTGACCCAGAGATAAACCGGATGTGTATTGAACCGGATTGACCCGGATGTTGTTAATATTGTTTATGTGGAAACCAGTGGGGTCTACTCTAGGTCATGTGCCTATGGGAGAGGTTGTGTGCCTATTGAGTAAGATGTATACCTATTAATATAGACTTTTAGGTGACTACAGTTGGGTTAGGTGGTGTGGTAAGTAGGTTGTACATATGGAATGATATATTGAACGCAAATGGATCCACATGCGGAGTACCAGCGTTTTGAGTGCAGATCCACATGCGGAG
>JAUPMG010113973.1:0-11937 GCA_031762675.1 Pachysandra terminalis | reverse complement strand
TAGGTTTTCTAGAGTATTTTATTTGGTTAAGGAACTTAAGTGTCCCAATTTTATTACTAAGTGGAAATCAACTCATTGCACCATAATATACTATTATATTACCCTACGATCTCTAATTATTATATATATCTATATACATACACACATACGTATGTAAATATACATATATACAGTTTTGAATTGTTCAGGATGTTACAATCCACCTCCACAGTGATATAGGGTAAAGATCGCATCTGGATTCAGAAAATTTTAAATTTTCGGGTCAGATCGTGACACTCTCTCTCTTCGTGATCAAGCTCCAAAACCTGAAAAATATAAATCAACAAACATAAGTTGGAAAGCCCCGGATGAGTAGTAATTCAATGCAAGGTATTTACTCATATCCCAATATTATGAGAAAGTGCAAATAATATAATCCTGATGTAATAAAGATAGCATTTGTGAATACTGTGGGCAAATAATAAACAACAGATATCACACAATGTATTATTCTCTCCCAACCTCTCATGGTATTCTATCCAGGGTACATATCATAGTAATTGCATGCCTAATGCTATATGGAAATTAGATCAAGTGTGTAATACACTCGATACTCAAAATAATATCAACAGAGAATATGCAACGAAAATGCTCGGGGGTGCTGTATGGTATGTAAAGTAAAGTAAGTTCCCGCATGATCTCAATAAACATATCCAGGATGTCCCACCAGTGTGATTTCATCCCCATATTTACCGCTAAGGGATAGGATTATTCTATGTGTACAACATAGTTTTATGGGTTTTCAACCAAGGAATCACAATCCCCCCACTTAATTTTGATTATGGGTGATACACCGAGGTTTTCTGTAACAACATGAAAAACAGAAATAGAAAATTCTTTTTATACAAGGATACAATAGTAATTTAACAGGATTCTAAAATAAACTATATATAATAACTATATACTTAACTTAATCTATATTATTATATGTAGACCTTGTATAAACACACATTAAAACATAATATATTGTTTAAGGATTAATTAATTAAGTATTGGGCTTAATTAATGAGTCGTGGGCTTAATTTAAAGGAATTGGGCTTATAAACTTTAATTGGGCTGAAGTGATTAAGGACCTTAATTAATTAATTAACTTATTGGGCTTAAGGCCCAATAATTTTGAATGCCTTATAATTGAAAACATGATTTGTTCATTTATCACTGCTAATTAATGATATTGTAATTATTCTCTCGATTCATTTTTTGGATTTACATTGTTTCTGAATGATGTTAATATATGATTTATTCATTAATTTTGTTGAATAATGATTTAAAGTGTTTTGGTAGATTCGGTATTGCTTTGATGTGTTATTTTGAGTTTCCTATGTGTTGGATTCGATATAGTCTCAGATCGAGGGTTTCCAAGACCCTAGAGAATTCCCAGTTACGTGACCCATCGGCACTCACTGGTACACTAGTGAGCCTACCGACAGGGAGTTAAATGCACAGAGAGGTCCCCACCGGCAGGCATCGGTACATTGGTGAGCCTGCCGATAAGGACTGTTGTCAGGAAAAATTAACCCACCGGTAGACACCGGTGAGCCTACTGATGGAATCCCAGTTTGGCCTTTTGATTGATTTTGTTTGGAATTGATGCCATGTGTGTGAGGCACAATCCTTGGGACCAAAGTTTGATCTGAAGGCTCTAGCCTACCTGCGGGGTATCAAATTTGAGTTCCCTGGAACATTTGTTGGGTTGGGTTTGGTGCCATATGATTGTGGTATGGACATTTGGAACCAAAGTTTGATCTGAAGGCTCTAGCCTACCTGCAAGGAATCAAAGTATGGTCGGAAGGCCCAAGCCTACCTGTAAGGAATCATCTTTGAGTTTCATAGTGCACCTACATTATTGACTTGCCTATTAACTTAACCCTGACCCGAAGTTGGGAACTTTATGTGTTTGATAATTGGAAGGTAGTATGTTGTTATGATTTGGTTTGATTGGTGTGTGTGGAAAGGATGCCTGTGCTGGCATCTAGCAGATAATCCGTGTGTATGGGTAGGGCTGTAAACGAGCTGAGCCGAGCCGAGCTGTGCTCTGCTCGGCTCGGGCTCATAAAATTAGGATAAGGCTCGTGCTCGGCTCAGGCTCAGTATAAATTTTCGGGCTCAGGCTCAGCTCACTTGTTTTTTCAAGGCTCAGGCTCGACTCGCAAAAGCTCGGGAAAAGCCCAACTTGGCTCGAAAAGCTCGGCTATTAAAAAGCTAGAAAAAAAAAAAACTAAACTAAACTTATGTTCTTGACTTTTTTCCCCTTACTTTTTATCTCGGTCTCCCCCCACTTTCCATTACTTTTTATCTTGGTCTCCCCCCTCTTTCCACAATTGCTGAGGTGGACATCTTTTTTGTTTATATTTTCCTAAGTTTTTATGGCTTTGTCTCCCCTCTGTTCCCAGTGTCTTGTCCATTGTTGCTTGTCCACTCTTTTATCTTTTTCATTAAATGGGCTCATCACATAAACAATTCAGCACCAAATACCAATGGAGGTATAACGTGGACCTTGAGGCTTGACAATCTATCATCTATTATACTTGAAGAAGGAGGGTATCTATTTATTTATTTTTTAAAAAGAAACAGAAAGGGGTTGTAAGAAAAAAAATATTAAAAGAGGATTGTATAATATTATATATATATTATATTTAATACCGAGCCGAGCTTTAACCGAGCTGAGCCCACCTAGGCACGGCTCAGACTCGTTAAAAATATGAGCTTTGTTTTGGGCTCGGGCTCAGCTCGTGAGCCTAAATATTGGGCTCAAGCTCGGCTCATTTACACCCCTATGTATAGGCGCACGAATAGCTTCCGATGGGTGTTCTCACAGGAAGTCCTATATATGTTGGATTGATAGCTTGTTCGGTCAACCGGGCAGCGACAGATAGAGTACTAATTTTGTTTTGATTACGTTTTATTACTGTTAGGAAAGTTATGACGGTTTCCAATCGGAGTATCCGCGCGTATGGGCATGTGGGTAGTTTCCTATGGGAATTATCATTTGAGTCCTAAATTAATAATTGTATCCATGCTAGGCCAATGGGAACTATTAAAGGAGCCGGGAAGAGAAAATCTCCAGACTATGTCACACCCCATATCCTATGGCACAAATCCCAATGAGAGATAGCACGGATCTCGAGGTGAAACCATCGGGATCCAAGCATGGACCGCGGATTGCTACGAAACCACAAGCGAGAAATAAAAGTAGTAATATACTTTCATTAAATACTGATTATAGTGCGGAAGTCTAACAAACGATAAAGTGTAACTGAAACCATTACAAGAAAATATATGATCTTAGGCTTCAGTTGAGCCAAAATCTACAAGGGTTCAAAACAAAATTCCACAAGTTCATCAAACTCAATCATGTTTATTACAACCGTTGCTCCCTCGGAGCACAAATCCAATAAACCATAGAATAGCATCTAAATAAGGCAAGAGCAGCAACAGCAGGACACAAGCTATCATATAGATCACTCCTCCCATCTTGCAACATGAAAAGTCGTGTGAGACATTGAATGCCCAGTAAGAGTGTATAAACAGTTACCCATCCTCTTATGAAAACCATATCAATGGATTAGTACAACAATTAATAGAAATATGAAATGAGTATTTTAATATGCTATGGTATGATGTGAATGATTCAATCACAAGTCCTATAGTGAATGCAATGCGAATCACACAATTAATACGATATGCAAAGTGAATGAACTAAACTAATAGATCATGATAAATGTGCCTCAACTAAAAGATTCTCAACAAAACCAATTCAGGACCTCGGTCCTAGGAATTGCCGGAAGTCCCACTCTTCATTCCGAGCACTAACCCATGGTATGGAGGCCACCATATACTAATTTACGAGTGTACCACACTCGAGGGATAGTTAACCAGTATAGGAGCTCACAGGCATCCTACCCTGATCTAAGTGGGCCCTTTCACCCCACGGGTATATAGTCAACCCAACTGGAGGCTTGGCACAGTTTCTCCATAGATTTCCACCTCCTGGTTCACTTATCATTACATATCAGCCTAGTATGTTATGCATTACACTAGGACACCAAATGAAGATTAACAACAGAAACTATCCACACGCCCATACACGCGGATAATCCGATTTTAAACCATCATAAGCTTCCCATCAGTTATCACACTACAAACAATCATATAATCAATAAACCAAGTCATTATGGCATTAAATCAACATCAGACCTAAGGTGGGATGATGGTCACAACAACGACTTCGGAACGCCAAGTTTAACTCCCTTCAGGTTGGCTAGGTGTCTTCAGGTCAAAACTTGTTTCCGGAACTCAACAACAATCAACGGACGAATCCCTTCATCATCCACCCATGAATTCCACAAGTCTGTACAAAATACTAGCCCTTCGATGGAGTAGTCGGTGGACTGACCCCTACTGAATAGCCAATTAACACTAGAATTTGGTCTCTATCGGTGGAGTAGTCGATGGACCGAAGTCTACCGAACTGCTCTATGCATTCCTCAGGTGTTCAGTGGAGTAGGCGGTGGACCAAAGCCCACCAAACACCAAAATAAGCCTAAAAATCAGTCTCTATAAGTGGACCGATGCCTACCGACAATGCCGAATCTGGGTTGGTTTCTGGGTTCTTAACTATTGAACTCAACGCATTCCAATCAAATAAAAATCATACTAAATCAAATCTAAAACACCCAAAACATGTTCAAGCATATAAATCACTATTTAAAAATCATTTTTCTACAGAAATAATCATGGATTTCAAAATATCAACTAGAATCACAACTCAGAACAGAACACACACAGATCTGAGATTTAATAATAAGACTACCCCATCAAACACAACTTACATGATCTTCTTCTTGGTTTGAAAAGACTTCTCTAGTGTTTCCCTTCTTCTTCTCTATCAGCCGGCGTCAAAAACCATAAGTTGTAAACTCAATCTCGATCAAGCCAAACCAGTCTTCTTCTTCTTCTTCTCTTCTTAGATATCTAAAGAGAGAATAAGGTGAGAATGGAAATCCTCAAAACCCTTAAGCCTTCTTTCCATTCTCCCCATCCTTCCTACCACAACTGTAGCCTCCACGATCAGCACATACGCTGATTGCGCGCCCAGCTTAATAGATTGAATTTAATAATTCAATCAACCCCAAAGTTCTAATAATATCTATATAAACCCCAAAATTTATTCACATATAACACAGTACCCCATATTGATAATTAACCACATAATATATACTAATTAATTCTAGAAAATTACCAAATAATTATATAAAATCAAACAATTAAATCCGAACATCTTTTAGTGGATTTACATCCTTACAACCTACCTCCCTTAAAAAGAATTTTGTCCTCGAAATTGCATACCTCAATCCGTGAATTGATGTGGATAATGCTCTCGAATTTCTGACTCTAGCTCCCAAGACACTTCAGTCTCATCATGATGCCCCCACTGGATCCTCACCAGTGGTATAGTCTTGGTCTGCAACACTTGTTCTTTTCGGTCTAGGATCCGCATCAACTTCTCGACATAAGTCACGTCCTCACGAAGTTGCAACTGCGTCCAATCCAGTACATGAGAAGGGTTCATAGAAGAGACAGGTGTAATACATCGTGAATGGCTGACAACTGCGACAATAAGGCAACCCGATATTTTACTCGTCCGATCTGCTCGCGCACTTCAAAAGGTTTGACAAAATGTGGAGCTAGCTTTCCTTTCTTGCCGAATCGCATCACGCCTTTCAAAGGTGAGACTTTGAGAAACACACGATCTCCAACGGAAAACTCTAAGTCTCGCCTCATCTTGTCCGCATAGCTCTTATGTCTGCTATGCGTCTTCTTCAGCCTTTCTCGTATGAGCTTCACCTTCTCTATAGTCTGTTGTAAAAGCTCGGGTCCCAAAATGCTATCTTCTCCCACTTCGGCCCAACACACCGATGAACAACAAGGTGCATACAATGCCTCAAAAGGTGCCATGCCTATAATTGCATGAAAGTTGTTGTTGTAAGAAAACTCTACCAATGGTAGGTTCTCTCCCCAACTACTGCTGAAATCCATCACGCACACTCGCAACATGTCATCTAGAACTTGGTTGACTCTCTCCGTTTGACCATCCTTCTGTGGGTGATAAGTTGTGCTGAAATCCAACCTCGTACCCATAGTCTTCTGTAGTGCCTCCCAAAATCTAGATGTGAACAAGGATCTGCGATGCTGAGACGATGCTAATTAGAACTCCATGTAGTCGTACAATCTCGCATATGTACAGTCTCTCAATCTCATCTGCTGTGGCTGAAATCTGTATAGGTAGAAAATGAGCAGACTTAGTCAATCGGTCCACGATCACCCAAATCGAATCTAGGCTGTCCGACCATGAAATCCATTGTGATATGCTCCCACTTCCATTCGGCAATCGGCAACAGCTGTAGAAGTCCTGCTGATCTCATGTGTTCGGCTTTCACCTGTTGACAAGTGAGACGCCATGACACGTACTGTACGATCCCCCTCTTCATTCCTAGCCACCAAAAATTCTAACGTAGATCCCGATCCATCTTCATACTCCCCGGAGGAATGGAGTAGCGTGACTTGTGGGACTCATCCAAGATCTCTCTCTTAATGCTCTGGTCATCTGGAATGCAAAGTCAACCTCAAAATCTGATCAAACCATCTGGGTGTACTGCCCACTCAGGCTTGCTATCGTCCGCTGCAAGTGACTATAAATCCCGATCGTTCTTCTAACTCTCTGTAATCTGCTGCTCTAATGATGATTTGGTAACAAGGATGAACAGATAACCACCTTGCTGCTAGTCCAAAGGCTACACTCCCAAGTCTGAGATGACCTCCTATAATCTCCACTCCTGTATCATCAACTGCTCGAGAACTCCGCGCGGCTTGCGGCTCAGAGCATCTGCTACCACATTAGCCTTCCCAGGATGGTATTTGAGCATAGAGAAATAGTCATTCACAAGCTCTAACCACCTCCCCTAGCGCATGTTCAGATCCTTCTGCATGAAAATATATTTAAGACTCTTATGGTCTGAAAATAGCTCAAACTCCTCCCCATAAAGATAGTGCCTCCACATCTTCAAAGCGAAAACCATAGTGGCCAACTCTAAGACATGAGTGGAATAATTGCGCTCATGAACTTTTAGTTGTCGTGATGCATACGCTACAACATGATCGTCCTACATAAGTACAACAGCCAAACCCTGCAGTGATGCATCATTGTAGACCTCCATCTTCTGTTCTGTAACAGGTACCACGAGAGCATGCGCCGAAGCCAATCTCTTCTCCAGCTTTTTAAATGCAGATTCACACTTCTCATCCCAGATGAACTTCACTTCCATCAGAGTCAAGGGAGTCAATGGTGCAGCTATAGAGGAAAATCCCTTGATGAATCTCCTATAGTATCCCAGGAGACCCAAGAAACTCCTAATCTCAAATGCATTATTAGGTTGCTCGCACCTAAGAATTGCCTCAACCTTGGCCGGATCCACAGAGATACCACTCCTAGCCAATGAACTTGACCTCATCCTTCCAAAAATCACACTTCTCTAGCTCGGCATACAACTGGTGGTCAAGTAACGTCTGAAGAACAATCTGCAGACGCTCCTCATGCTCCTCCACAGATCTAGAGTAAGCAAATATGTCATCCACGAAGATGACAACAAACCGATCAAGGAAAGACCTAAAAACTCGGTGCATCAGGTCCATAAATGCAGTTGGCGCATTCATTAACCCGAATGGCCTGACAACGAACTCATAATGCCCATATCGAGTTTGAAAGGCCTTCTTCTGTATATCTTCATCTCGAATCCTTAGTTGATGATACCCTGATCTCAAATCAATCTTCGAGAAGTATTGCGCTACTCTTCACTGGTCGAATAGATCATCAATCCTCGGCAACAGATACTTATTCTTCACAGTGACCCGGTTCACCTGCCTGTAGTCGATGCAAAGTCATAGAGAGCCATCTTTCTTCTTCACAAACAGCATTGGCGCGCCCCATGGTGAAATACTCAACCTGATGAATCAAAGAGCACTCAACTCATCTAACTGTACTTTCAACTCTTGCAACTCGATCGGAGCCATCCGATAAGTTGCAAGTGAGATAGGTGCAGTACCAGGAATGAGCTCGATGCAAAAGTCTACCTCCCTTTTAGGCGGTAAACCCGAAATCTCCCAAATTACTTGTCCAAAATCCCTCACAATAGGAATATCTTCCAACGACAGCTTCTGAAGTCCTTCCGTAGCAAACAGAAAATCAAACTGATAACGGTCTTTCTCTAATCCACTGAAAGTCAAGCATCATCCCCTAGGAAGACGGAACAAAACTGACTTCTCAAAACAGTTAACTCGAGCGTGATAGGCTAAAAGCCAGTCCATACCAAGTATCACCTCAAACTCAGTCATATCTAACACAATAAGATCTTCCTCCTGCCTCCAAGTTCAGGACGCCTACCATCATCACACAAGCTCTCCAAACTCGGTGAAGAGTCGCGATTCCCCCAACTGGGTTGGCAATGCTCAACGAGTGTTCCAACACGCTAGGATGTAAACCCAAAAAGGCCTTGCAACTACTAGAAATGAAGGAATGAGATGCACTAGTATCAAACAGTACACGAACTGGAGTGTGAAATAGATGAATAGTACCTTCCACCACAGCGTTTGTAGCACGGTCGTCGTGCGGAACAGAAATGTCGGTCAAGGCATGGACTTTTCCTTGAGGTGCAGTTCTAGGCGGTGCAAGTTGGTCATCTCTCAGTGGTAATCTACAATGCAGCTGGATATGTTCTTCCTTGCGACAGTTGTATCAAGTCCTCGAATCACGCCTACGGAACACCTGGTCCTTAGGATGTAGAGGATGTCGTGGTGCTACTCTGTCCTTCTCCCTCTCTATGTTTCTGGCACACTCCAAAACCTCAGTATATGTCATCAAGCACTGTGGAACGACTCTGGACCGGATGGCTGCACAAAGACCTTCTTCGAATTTGGCTGCCTCGTCAGCCTCATTAGCAATCACATGTGGTGCGTACCTTGACAACATTGCAAAACGGACCTTGTACTCTGCCACAGTATGTGTGCTCTTGTCTGGTCTCATAACGTCGGAAGCCATCTGCCTCCTGTAGCTGCTGGGTACATAGTTCTAGAAGAACTGTGCACAGAACTACTCCCAGGTCATTTCGGTCGTCATGTTCCTCTTGGTCATGTCCCACCAAATGGAGGGCTTCACCTTCCAACAAGAAGGTGGCAAGAGGTACACACTGCTGATCGGGACATCCCATAGTCCTGAAGATCCGCTCAGTATCCAAGAGCCAGTCCTGAGCTAGGTGAGGCTCACCTCGTCCAGTATAGGTTGGTGGGGTTATCTTCTTGAACTTTCCTAACCAACCCACAGCCGAGCTTTGAGTCCTCCTCTCCTCCACGGTAGGCTGGTGTTGCATTTGATCACACTAAAGGGCAACCATGTCTCCAAGAATCTGGAAAACACCCGCCAACTGTGGGTCCATATCAGCCCTAGCTCCACGTCTAGCTCCAACTCCAGTGGCTGAGCTCTCCCCTACTGTAGCATTCCTTCTCCTTCTGGCCATTTACACACCCAAGCAACCATTAAGTCTACAATAAGCTACACATCCTAGGCTAGTACAAAATAAGCACACATTCACACAGCAATCATCATGAAATCAAACAGCACACAAATCCTATAGTCTTTCAATGTTCCTCCACCTAACTCCAGTTTCTATGTGACACCTAATATCACTAGTCTTCTAGAAACCTTACTCTGAGAAAACCTCATGCTCTTATACCAATCTTTCACGCCCCAAATCTCGTGACACAAATCCCAATGAGGAATAGCATGGATCTCGAGGTGAAACTTCCGGGATCCACCCATGCCGGATTGCTACCAAACCACAAGTGAGATATAAAAGTAGTAATATACTTTCATTAAATACTGATCAGAGTGCGAAAGTCTAACAAACAATAAAGTCTAACTGAAACCATTACAAGAAAATAGATGATCTTAGGCTTCAGCTAAGCCAAAATCTACAAAGGTTCAAAACAGAATCCCACAAGTTCATCAAACTCAATCATGTTTATTATAACCACTGCTCCCTCGGAGCACAAATCCAATAAACCATAGAATATTAACAAGGACGTGCAAATGCGAATGCAAAAGAAACATTGTATGGAAATGTGAAATATAACAAGTTCCCACATGATCTCAATCTCTATCTGGGGTGTCCCAGCAACCTGAAATCATCCCCCGTCGTAATGGTCTAAAGGATAGAACTATTCTGTGGACAGCATAGTTTTATGGGCTTTCAACCAAGGAATCACAATCGCCCCACCTTATTTTTGATCACGGGCCAATGGCCAAGACTTACACCCACGTGTGGATCCCTCAAGGAATCATACATATTCACAATCCAACAGATATTATGGTCTCACTGTCTCCCAAGCTTACACCAACATGCGGATCCTTGGGATAGTTCACCATCTTCCAAGCTTACACCAACGTACAAATCCTTGGGTAACCATTATCCCTCAAGTCTGTAGAGGCATACCCTATTTAGGTTTCTCTCTCAGCTTGGGCATAATAAAAAGGGTCCTCTCATAGGACAATAATAGTTAACACGTCAATTATCTCATGTGTTAATGTAAAACCCAAAGGTATCACATGAGGAATTAGACTAGGCTATCATAGCCGGAAGGTCCATATGCAACTCGTTGTATTCAATCATTTCAAATTAATCCATTCATACAATAATTCACGATCATATATCCAATTCAACAAACATATGGGCACTATCCCATGACTGTACACTACAAAGTAGAATAGTGCACAACATACTTCTAGATAATTCATAATGTTATATATGCAAGTGAGATAAGCCGAACTAAGCACACACAGGCTCCATACTTTACATTAATCACATTTGAGCATTCAAACATAGTCCATCCACCATAATCATGAAATTAAGGTATAATGATACCTTAACTAATCATTCATCTTAGCCAAAAATATAAAGAGGAATGCCAATAAACACAATTCTAACCAGATTAAAGGTTATCACTCCACAACTACTACTCTTAGTACCCCAAGCATGTATAAAATGATGGTCTAGATCTAAAGGAAGTGTATTGGGGCCATACATACAAGATTTCCCAAAATCTCCTATTGTCCGGCCAAAAATTAGGAAAACTAACTAATACGTGTGTAAAACAGATACAATTGAGCCTATTACTGCTACTTGTTAGTCTTAGAAATATGATAATGTGAATGAATTAATGCGTGTTTGTTGTTTTGCAGATCTAAGGTTGATGAGAAGAAAATGGCTTAAAACAGTCCATTGAAGTTTTAAGTAAACTAAGCTTCAAGGTGCATAAGAAGAGGTGATCAAAGTCCAATTCGAAAGCCCAATTACACCTTGAAGTCCATGGAAAAAACCCACGGAGGAAGCCCAAGAGATCAAGTCGAAAACCAGAAAACTGCCAGAGTTATACAGTCGATCGATCAAGTCTAGATCGATCGCATTACGATCGATCGAAGATATGCGATCGAGCGCAGGTGCGGTGCGATCAAGTGCACACGCACAGTAGCAGTTGCATAATTTTCAAGGAGTTTGAGTCCGAATGTTATTGTCTTCCGAATTCTTTTAGATACGTTTTAGATTTGAAAACATGTAATAAGACTATTTTGGGTTGTCTAGATCATTTTGAACAATTTTAGAGTTTGAATTAAAGTGGGATTCGCGTGTTCTTCAAGTGTTCTTCGCATTCTTGCTTTGTTCTTCGTTTTGTTTGCTTGCTGGGGCTTATGCTGATCGTGGAGATTTCTTTCTACAACCTTGTTGAAGATCATTCTACCATGAGTGGCTAAACTCCCTTGTGGAGTATTGATGTAAACTCTAATCCTTT
>JAUPMG010113962.1:0-11937 GCA_031762675.1 Pachysandra terminalis | reverse complement strand
GTGAGGAGAGAGGTGAAAATCTTGAGAGCTTTGACAGGACACAACAATCTAGTGCAATTTTATGATGCATATGAAGATCATGATAATGTCTATATAGTAATGGAGTAAGCTGACATCACAATATTGTTTTGGATATATTTTGTTAGCTTGAATTACACACATTACTTGTTATTATTTATCTTAAATGACAATGGGACATGCAGTGAAAATTTTCTCTGAACTTCAAATATGGTTATTCTGGTTCCATGTTCATGAAATAATCACTCTGAATACATGTTATCTATATTTATTTATACGAGTGACTGTCAGGGTATAAACGTGAATCATGGGGAGGACTTCTCAATGTTTTTTATAAATTATATCCAATTTTATGGTGATTGGTGAATTATTTTTGTATCAGGTTATGTGAAGGAGGCGAACTCTTAGACAGAATACTCTCAAGGTATTTGTTTCAGAAATAGCTATGGCAGTATATTGAAATTTATACACCGGCTTTCAAATATGACTATTAGTCAGTATTTGCTGGCTTCTAATTCATGGACAGAATATCTTTATGGTAGTTCTTGTACTCATGCAGGGGTGGGAAGTACTCAGAAGATGATGCTAAAGATGTCATGGTACAAATATTAAATGTTGTCGCATTTTGTCACCTTCAGGGTGTGGTGCATCGGGATCTTAAACCAGAGGTGGAGCATATTTCTATGTTCGCTTCTCCTTATTAGATGATGAAATGCCTGTTGGAATGAATTTTTTTGTTTAGAATCGCTCTGGTTTTGTGCAATGTGGACGGTGTTAATCCATCTGGGATGTTTCTTGAACCAGTGATTGGCATGGTTGAATGATCCTAACCATTCAAGATATTTGTTTCCTTATATCCTCTCTTTCACCAGAGTCCGTATTTCCTTGTCTTAAATTCTTATCTGGAGTGTGCGAATCCTATGAATATGTTCCTTTTAAGTTAACTCATGTTGTTTCACATTGTCATTTCTTTTCGGGCGTTATTAGTCTCATGCCTGGTAAAGGAGGGTTGCAAAATCCTGTAAATCTTGGATCCTGAACCAACTTGATTTAGTAGTTACTGATAAAAAAAAACCGTTTTAAATCATTCAATTAAACCTTATTTGTAGAATTAACTCTTTTAGCACACATTGGAAAGCTGGTTTGGCAACTAAATTTTATTGCATTCTAGTTCTGTCTATTTTTTTTTTTTTTTGAATTCTTAGCTAACACAGCTTTTTTTTCTGTTTCAGAATTTCCTGTTTACTTCGAAGGATGAAAACTCCCACTTGAAGGCCATAGACTTTGGCTTATCAGATTTTGTTAAACCAGGTTCACCCTTATTTGCGATATACTTAACTAATTACTCATCCTTGGGAAGTTTGGACATGCTAGTATTGATGCTCTGTCATTTAGGGAGTTTATTCGTGGGTGGGGAGGAGAAATGATAAAGGGCGTGAGAAGATTCTTTGGAACTTATGCCCTGGAGCGGTGATCTGGACTGTGTAGGGAGAGAAATGCCAGAATGTTTGAAGATATCTCCTTTTGAGCTGGTTCTTAGAAGGATACTTTCGACATTGTTTTTCTGGTCTTCTTTGCGATTGGACAGTGGTGGGGATGGTGGTTGGGACATGCTGTTGGGGGCTAATTCTGGTGGGAGTAATGTCTGAGTAGGCTGCTATTTTTTGGGGAGGTTTGGGATTTGGGTTGGGGTATACAATTCGTATACAGTTGTTTTTTGGTATACTTGTAATTATCTTATTATACTTAATACAATTACATTTTACTGATAACAAAAATAATTAAAATGATTTGCAGATGAAAGGCTTAATGACATCGTAGGAAGTGCATATTATGTAGCACCTGAAGTTCTACATAGATCTTACAGTACAGAGGCTGATGTGTGGAGTATAGGTGTGATAGCATATATACTTCTGTGTGGGAGTCGTCCATTTTGGGCACGAACTGAGTCTGGGATCTTTCGGGCAGTTTTAAAAGCTGATCCAAGTTTTGATGAACTGCCTTGGCCTTCTCTATCTTCTGAAGCGAAGGACTTTGTCAAGCGCCTTTTGAACAAAGACCCACGGAAAAGAATGACCGCTGCTCAGGCTCTAGGTGAGTTTCTCATCCTCTCTCAAAAATGCAGGGTTTTTGTCTTGCCTTTCTGAATTACTGCTCATCTTTTGTTCCAGGCCATCCCTGGATTAGAAATTATAATGACGTCAAAGTACCCTTAGATATCTTGATATTCAGACTCATGAAGGCCTATATGCGTTCATCATCTCTGCGTAAGGCTGCTTTAAGGGTGTGTATTATGTTGGCAATGATAAGTTGTTCATTTTATATTCTGCATGCATGCATACTTTCTACAGTCCATGATGTATGTGAAGTATTGGTTTCATCTATTTTTTATTTTTCCTTTTATTCAATAATTGTGAATACTTGGATTGTCAGAAAAAAATTATCAGCAAGTTGTGCACTTTTCATTTAGTTCAGTTTGTGTCCAGCTTGAGATACTTTATTCTGTATTTTAAGAGTAGTAATAGGATTAGAGAATAAACTTTTCGGTCACTCAATTGGACTACTATGTCAGAAAAACTATTCTTGTCAGCAACTCAAGCGGTCAACTGTTATTACACTGGTTCACGTGTGACGTGACAATTAATTGAGCTCGACATCTTAAGTGGTGGACATTGCAGAAGCTATGTTCAGTCCTAGTTTTACACTTTAAATGAAGTAAGAAAGTGAAATATGATAACCTGCAGTTGGAGGCAAGAAGTGGGTCAGTTAATCAGGTGATGCAATTCGATCATTTTTGTAGTGCAAATTAGTAAAGAGCAATTTTATATGCACTTGAGTTGTATATAATTAAGGTACACCCTGTTCATTATCTCTTTCTGTAACAAATTTTTGTAGTTATTGATAATATATGTATGTATATAGTAGATCCCCACATCATCGCTGGGATCAGAGAAGAAGGTAGCAGCCCTTGTCCCTCCATGGTTACTGATCATCCAGATCGGGTGTGTTTAGTAGCTTAGCCAATGGTTAAGAGTTGTAACCAATCTAAGTTAACTGTTTTTATATGGACAGAGTGTGATCTGTTTGTGGCAATTTATTGGAAAACTTCAAGCATGCAGAAATGATATTGAGTGACTTATGAAAGTTGAGCAAGGCTTGATGTATTGGAATGGATATCAATACTTTTCTGAGAATGACTAGGAGAGTTTATATGCCCTTTTATGATAAATTCCTGATTCTGCTAATAATTTTCCCATCTCCTACAACTTTGGAAGGCGTGGGTTGAATTTTGGCTCACTGTGTGTGTGTGTATACAAACACACATACAGACTGAACCTTATTTCTTCTTTGATATATCCTACTTGCTTCATGAAATTTTGTCTTTATTTTTTTAATAAATTACTAAAAAGAAGTACAAAAACATAGATTTGTTGTTTAGGACTAGCTGATGACAATAGAAAGAAAAGGAGGTAATTCAGGGATGATCCAAAATATTTGCCACAGACTGTAATAGCTATCCTGCTCCGCACACTTTGGTTCCATCACCTTTTAGTTGTAGGTGGGTAGAGGGTTAGAGTGTTCTGCTTCTGAACTTTAGTTCTTAACTTTAATTAGTTGAATCAAAAAAACCAAATTGATCGATTATGCTGTGTTCAGGTTAAAATCAAATTTCAATCCTTACCAAACAATTTGTAAAGAATCTATTCAATAATTTGTGGTTCCTTGGCTGTGTAACTCTGCATTATCTATTCACTGAAGTTTAAAAATCTAGATCGCATGACCTTATCCAATCAGTGGTACTGTTAGTTCCATGCTCATTGCTATTATCATTCTAATAAGTCCTTTTTCTTTGATTCTTTGTTATTTGCAACACTCTGCCAGGCTTTGTCAAAAACATTGACTGTAGATGAGCTCTTTTATCTAAAGGAGCAGTACGCGTTATTGGAGCCAAACAAAAATGGCAGCATAACCTTTGAGAATATTAAGATGGTTAGTTTCATTTACATGATTGGTTAGATTTTTTTTCCCTGGATACATGTGGAAGTGATTCTCAGCCATATTTGTTTTGGCCAGGCCCTGATGAAAAATTCAACTGATGCAATGAAGGAGTCTCGTGTCCATGATTTTCTTGCTTCGGTAGGTGCTGAACTTTTGACATTAGATGGACGGATTTTTAACTTTTGTGATTATAAATTGTACTATTGTGATGGTAGAACAATATTTGTGTTGCTGACTCCAACTAGTTAGGATAAGGCATTTTGTTTTTGTTGTGGTACTTGGTGGAGATTTTTCTTAACATTACATGGTTATAGTACAAGATTCCTTTAAATTCAGTTAGGATAGCGGTCCACTGAAAAAGCAGTTACAACACCAATCAGATCAGCCCTATATTCCTTCACTTGAGAAATTCTGCAATTTTTTCCCCAAATTGCCCAAGTAATAGCGGCTAAACACAGACTCCAAAGCAATGCCTTCCTACTACAACCTTTTCTCCATCCTCAAGAAGAAAGATCTGCTGAAAATTATTAGGTTGTACCCAACTAATCTTGAAATTCTTCAAAATATGAGACCGAATAAACATGGCTGCCTTCCAGTGAGCAAGGAAACGATCAACTGTTTCCTCCCCCGCCTTAAACATCTTGCACCGGTTTGGGATTGGCCAGCCCCTACTTGCCAAATAATTAATCATAAAGCTAAGAATGGATTTTGTTGGCTGATCCCTTTGTATACCTTTCGTGTACATTAAACCTATCTCCTTTTGTACATATTCACTGTGCATAATACAATATCTTTATTGATTAAAAAATAAATAAATCTAACTCTTGAGTGGTATCATTATCTCTACCTTATGACAGCTAAATGCACTTCAGTACAGAAGGATGGACTTTGAAGAATTCTGTGCGGCTGCATTGAGTGTCAACCAGCTTGAAGCACTTGATAGGTGGGAGCAACATGCTCGTTGTGCCTATGAACTTTTCGAGAAGGATGGAAACAGGGCTATTGTCATTGAGGAACTTGCTTCCGTAAGTTGGTTTCTTTCTCCTCCAGGAAATTTTTTTCACATAGTTTATGATTGAATTTTCAACTATTTTTCTCTAATAAAATGGAACTTAAACTAAGATTGATAGGAACTGGAAAAACTGCCTCCGTACTTTTGGGTAACGTTTGTTCTAGCTCATGCATCTTTGTAACTATTGTAGTGAAGAAACTGATGATTCATCTGATCATGATTTGTCCATTACGCTTCTAGCAATTTTTTATTGTTCAACTCCTTGGTAGATTATTGTGAATGATTCTGTCAGGTGAAACAAAAAGGATTGTCTGTGGGTTTTTTGGGCTTGGTATTGATTTTCTTATGCTATGCCAGCATGCAAATTTAGTAGAATTTAGATTTCTTTTCAGCAAGAGCATAGCATATGTTATTGTGCTAAATACATGGGGATTGAGAGAGGGAGGGAGGGAGGGGCACACTAATCTATTGAAGGTAGGGTATTTTTCTTTTGTCTTGTGTAGAGGGAATTGGGCACAGTATTTATCAAAGATGGTGTAATTTTTATTTTATTGTTGATAATTAAGATAGAGTAATTTTCTGTTGTGTGGGGGGGGGGGGGGGAAGGGCACAATCTCTTCTGATGATAGGTTAAGCTTCTATTGTGTGGAGGGGGAAAGGAGAGGTGGTTACACTATCGGTCAAAGTTAGGATAATTTTTTGTTGTATGTGGAGGGAGGGAGGAGTGAGAGAATGAAAGGTGGACACAACTATCAAAGATAGGATAATTATCTGTTGTGTGTTCTGAAAGAGATGTCCATTTAATCTGTGTTTTGAAAACACCTAGGTGAAGCGAGGGAGGTGGGCACAATATCTATAAGAGGGTGGGGCATTTTCAGGTAGGTTTCCAAAACAACTAGGTGAATGGTTGATTGCCTGGGCATTCGCACATTATAAATGTCATCACACTGCACATTGCAATAGAGCTGGTTGTATTTCAAGAAACGAGAAAGATTAACTATCATTCTTACAAGTAAACTTCTAAAATAGGTTAATCAAATTGAAAACATATTGGCATAGCATATGAAGATAACAATAGTGATCCTTAGTGAGGTGCAATGTCAATTGATCAATTCAGTTGTGTTGATATTTGTACTGATATAAAGATGAAAACCTTTATAAAACAGTCTTATTTAGTCATTGTAAAGGCTCTTTTGAGTAAAAAGAGCCTGAGTGTTACAAAACTAAAGTATTTTATGACATTTAGGGAGCGTCTAGGGTTTGGGGCTTAAGAACCTTCACAATGGTTCTTAAGCAGCTGTTGATCATATACTCACCCTCCAAGGGGATCTGAATGTCCAGTTTTTTGATGAATTGAGTGAATTTTGTTGAAAATTTGAATTAAAATTTCAAATTCACTGCCATTCGTCCGCCTAAGAAAGTTAATATGGGTTCTTAAGGCCCAAGTCATTGATTTAGCTGACATGTTAGAACCTTCTTAAAATGATGCTTATGTCCCTTCCAGTACTGACCAATACCTAGTTGAACATTTTGCTTAGGCATGCACTTGGTTGCATAAACAAATGACTACCTTGGGTTGACCTGGGTAACATATTGTGAAGCGCTGAAAATAAGCATAGTTGCCCATGCCTGCCTACGTAACTCGATGCTCACTTTTAGCAATATCATTCAATATCTTTCAGAGAGAGATTATCTGTTGTTATTGTTTGACAAGGCATACTCTTATTTATTGAACCTTTCTTTTTTCAATAACTTCTCATAGCGCATAAGGAAACATCAATATTTTCCCATTATAGTATATATTAGCCGAATCCTTGAGCCCTCTTTTTGAAGAATTACCGAATCTGACATTTATTGGATTCTGATGTCATTTTATATAGTTTATTCTAGATGGGTGAATACTTTTGTGAATTTTGAATTCTTTTGTAATTACAAATGGATTCTTGATGAGATCATTTTCACTTTGATTTTGCTTTTCCTTGATTGAAGATACGGATTTTGATAGATTGGGATGGAGGAACAAGATTCGAGTTGCCGAAGGCATTTTGTTGTTATTTTACTTTTCCTTGGGTGCCTTTTTTTTCCTGCATAAGATGCAATGTTGTGGGATCCACCTTTGAGTTGGTTTACCATGTTGAAGATCTAAAGCAGCTTGGTCAATTTGAGCCTAATATGTTTCACCATCTATTCAGTTGCATTCAGTGTCCGTCCTAGCATTTCATTAAGCGTCCTTGTTGTGGCCACTGACAAAAGATTCAATATGAGTATTATATTGAATCTTTTGAGTATTATAAATAATGCACAAATAGTTTATATTTTTGTATTTTGTACCTTTTTAACTGAAGAAATAGACTAATCAAAGTTAACTTACCAGTTGGGATAGCAAACCTAGATTGATCTCTGTTGTTTTGGAAATTTTCATTTCAGGAACTTGGTCTCGGTCCTTCAGTCCCGGTTCATGCCGTTCTCCATGACTGGATAAGGCATACTGATGGGAAGCTTAGCTTTCTTGGGTTCGTCAAGCTGTTGCATGGTGTGTCCAGTCGATCCCTTGCGAAGACTCAGTAAAGGTTCGAAAGCATGTTAGGGAACTCCCAAGAGGGCGTCAGTTGCCCCACGCTCAGCAGCTTGGCAAAAAACAAAGCTAGTTTAAGAAGTGGTTACATGCATTCACAAGGCTTCATTGTTCAGAGATGTGCACCACAGCAAACTTTGCTACTTATAACACGCATTGGAACGATAAACAGAAGCCAGTAACCAATCTAGTTTGGGTTTGGGGAGAAGGTAGGAAGTTGGGCTGTCCAAGATTTGCATGTGATCCACTGTAAAGCAGTTGGTAGTGTGTTTATGTGGATCAGAACTTTTAATTTAACTGGTTCTAAGAAACTTTGAAGGATGTTTCAGTCCAATTGAACCGGACTGAGACGACCACGATCACCTTCTCTTTTATGTTTTACTCTGTTGTGTAGTTTTTTATCAACAAATTTGCTTGCACTTGCTTCAGGAAATGAGAAGTCCTTTCTGTTATGCTTTCTTTGTGTCAATGTGATAAATGTAGTAGTAGTGATTTTATCTTAGATTTATTAGTACTTGGAATCTTGGATCAAATTGTATTCCTCTGTCAATGTGGAATGCAAATATACTTTATTTATGATTCTTAGTTTCCTTTTCCAAAACTTGGGTGAGATTGAACTCGTGAATTTTCTTTGAGCGTAGGTAGGTAATGTCACGCTCCAAATTCGAGATATAGGATCTCGAGGGTTTCAAGGGAATAACCTTTGGATCTACCGTATGGAAACGGATAACTAGCTACATAATCAATTTTTATTTGGTTGAATCAGAGTTTCAACAAAATATAAACACTAGCGGAAGTCTCTCAAAATTAAAATCATGGTTCAACCAAAATTAAGCTGAGCATCAACCCACAAATAAAGTGATCAAAGTCTAAAAGATCTCTATTACAACTTCTGCCCATACGGGGTCAATCAAATAAAATGAAAGCTAAATAAAGTAAAGTCAAGTAGTCTCAAAAGCAAAAGTATCTCAAACATAAATCTCTTCTCCAGTAGCTAGTCAAGGTCAGACAATCCGATTACCTGTAGAGAAGGATCAGCCGAAGTCTAGTAGAGAAATCCAACGAGATTGCAATATCTACTTTTATGCATGCATAACAATACGGTTCATTTCATGCATTTTAACCAACATATAATATCACGATCAAATGTTTTTAATCTTACCATTATACTAAATCTCACATACTAGTATGGGTAATACAATCATCATATGAAATCACTATTCACATGGAAGTCATATAATATCATGTTATAACAAGTCAACAGTTCACAATTCTTATAGTCTTACTATGTTAATGCTACCCACATGATCCCATTATGTTCAACCAAATTCCACGTAGTCCCACCATGTTCCAAGAACAAACATACATACATGCACACAAATGGTCCCACCATGTGACACAACAACCAAGATTACAGCAATCACATAGATATACTATGTTCTACAACCAACACCACATGGTCCCACCATGCTACGACCAATCAAACACATGAATAAACACACATGGTCCCACCATGTTACAGCCATAACAAACACCACATGGTCCTACCATGCTACGGCCAAGTAAACACATAAATAAACTACATGGTCCCACCATGTTACGGATAAGCAAACACATAAACAAACACCGCATGATGGGACCAAGCAAACACATAACAAACACCACATGGTCCCACCATGCTACGGCAAAGTAACCACATAAACACATATCATATATCATACACAGAGCCTCACTATTCTTACAAACAAACACCCCATAGTCCCACAATGCTACGACCAACATTCCTTTAGGGACTTTCACCCACGGTGGAAGCACACCCATAACTAGTACCAATATTTACAAGGTCCCACCTTACTACGAAAATACTAACCAATCACAATCAATTCACACAAGTTATCGATGATAATGCATCACAGTCACACAATCATCAAGTGCAATGCAATGCAAGTGTATGATGCAATCATGAAATGAGATGAAGTGCAATGCAATGCAGGTCTGACCAGGCCTAGCCCAATCATGTGCTCAATTCAACTCACGACCATACGATCCATTCTTTTAGGGGCTTGCACCGACGGTAGAATCCACGTTATTAGTAACCCGTTCTTTTAGGGGCTTGCATCCATGGCAAAACACACCTTATCAGTAACCTGCTCTTTTAAGGACTTGCACCCACAGTAGAAAGTCACCATTCCTATTCGTTAAGAGACTTGCACTCACGATGGAATACACCAATTACGGTCATTCCTTTAGGGACTTGCACTCATGGTAGAAACTCACCTATAACCAGACATTCATTTAGAGACTCTCATCCACGGTGGAATACACCCATACCAAACCTTTCATTTTGGAGACTTTCACCCATGGTGGAAGTTCACCCATCTAGATCACAATTCAAATCATACATCATCAATCACAGACAATATTCACAAACATGGATACTCACAGTACCCTCATTCAACATACAAGACATTTATCAAGGTCAATACAAGGCAAACATAAGTCAACATTAGATGTTAAAGTACCATTCAACTGATCAAGTCCTACGTGACCCTTTCTAATCATAGTAATCCCATCTTGAGGTCCTATGATCATATCCAAAACCTTTGAGTTAAATCATCTCTTATTCCATCCGAATCAGTGCAATAATCCTGAATTTTAGACATTTTCTTACACTTTTCATAATTCGACAAATTCTAGATTTATTGCACACAAACCAACTATACGAGCATGTATACAACTCACTAGGGAACACATCCCTAGAATTTGGGTCCATTTGAACCTTGGTAGCACCTCGGTAGCTGCCGAGATTCCTACCGAAATTCTCGTTAGCACTTTAGTAGCTACTGAGATTTCTATCGAAATTCTCGGTAGCACTCCCACCGAGCCTCGGTAGATAGTCCCGAGAGTATGCCTGTAATAACTTGAACAATTCATAAAAATAATAACTGAGAATCTTAGGGTAGGATAGTGATTTGTTTAGATTGATAAGTTAATTTCATTTGGTAAATTCAGCTTAGATCATTTAACGTCATTAATCAAACAAATACACACTAGAAATCCCTAGATCATTAACTGATTAGTTTAACTTGATGGAATTAAGGATAGTGTTAATCATATAGCTTAAATTAATGATCAAATAGGAATAAAATATTATGGATGCTTTGATCATTTTATTAGCACATTTTTTACATTCTATGTCACATGATGGTTGTTACCCTTGGTTGGATCGCCGATCGGATTAGATCCGAACATGTGATCAAGCTTGATGTGATTTTTTTGTGTATTATTACTATATATAGTAGTCTAGCCCTTATACGTTGAGGGAGTGGCAAATTTGTAAATTCCATTCTTTGATGATGTGTATGGCTAGAATTTTAGCTGTATGATTGTATGGCTTAGATCTAAGCTAGTGGGTTATTTGTCTTTAGTGAGTGGTGAGGTGTAGGGTTAGATGTAGAGTTGTTATGAATGTGTGGTTTAGATGAGAGTGGTTGGGGTGGTTGAGTTTAGATGGCTAGGATGAGAGTGATTAAGTTTAGATGGTTAGGATTAGATGAGTGAGATGGAGGGTTGAGATTTAGTTGGTGAGAAATGGAGGGTTTAGATGGAGACATGTGTTAGGGTTTTGGTTTGAGGAGAGAAAAGAGAATCTCATATCTCTTTCTCTCATTTTTGGATTTTGAGGTTTTGGCTTGGAGGAGAGCTTGGAGAATGAGGGAGAGAGAGATTTAGCTATGCTTAAGGATTCTTGCATTTCCTTGCAAGGTAAGTGGATATCTTCATGAACATAAATAGGCTCTCCTTTGATTTCATGTTTTTTCCTTTCTTTTCATGTTCATGAACGTTTGGATGATTCAAATGTCTAAGAAGATAAGTTAGGACTCTTTTCATGTTGTAGACTAAATTTAATGCTTGGTTATTAACCGAAGTTGATTCTTGGTTGGAGAATAGGTTTAATTGTCTTGATCTTAAATGTTAGCTCAATGCCATGTTTTAGAGTTGCATCTTAATGGATTTTAACCATAAAATGTATAGTAGTAGTTTCCTTTGGTTGTATGTCCAAATTGATAGAAAACCCCTTTGACCTTGGTCTGAACGCGACGTTCGACGACCTCTTAGTTGCCAAGGGCGAACATCTCGGCGCGCCAACAAGGGCGCCGACGAGGTCACCGAGAGTGTGAGTTCTGGAAACGTCGCCGAATCTCAGGTGAGGTTCGCTGAAGAGGTTGCCGAAGGAGACCTCAGTGCGCCGAAGGCTACGCCGAAGACCTCGCCGAACCTGTAGTTCTGGACCAAACCTAATATAGTTAGTTGTGGGTTACTTGTGTAGTAT
>JAUPMG010113951.1:0-11937 GCA_031762675.1 Pachysandra terminalis | reverse complement strand
CCTAAGAGTGAGTAGGTTAGCTAAATCTATTACAGACACTTTGGCCAAGAGGAAGCTCATTGCGAGTCTCATTTTTTGTGAAACCCACTCAACAGGTTGTTCTGGAAGGGCATTAGGGTCTTGTTTTTGGTAGTGTGTGGTTTCATTTTTTGGCTGTTGTTTCATCTCGACTCCCGTTTTGTAGCCTTGTAGGCACATATTGTGCCTGTGCCCCTAGTCATTGGGGTTTAGATTATTCTGATCTGTCTTTTTATTCTGTCTGCAATTTATTTTTTGCTTAACTTTTTAGTCAGGGGGGGGACCTTCATAGGAAGAAGGAAAACTTGGAGAGAAAGTTTTAAATATTACTTCAATATGATGTTATAATTTGAAGCACAAAGTGTTTCAAATAATAAAAGAAGTATGGATGTGGTTAGAGACAGCAGATATCTTGGTCAGAGAAGTTGATTGGGAGTCTTTGTTTGTGGGCATAGCTCCAGATGAAATTCTACTAGGAAGCATTGAGTGATTAATTTATTGTTTCTTGATGTACTTTTTCTTTTAGTTATTTTATTGTTCTCATTGCTTTCTAATTCTCAGAACCATTTCATGGCAGTCCTTTATATTCTTTCTTTCTTCTATATATTATCTTTGTTATTCATCAAAAAAAAAAAATAGTTAGAAACTAAAATATATTAAGTAGAGGTGTAGAAAAAAATGTTGGAAAGTGATACAAATATGCTAACCAGAGTTTGGAAGTTAAGGAACCAGGGCACAAAGGTAAAGCGAACAAAATTTTCCCACGAGTGGGAGTGCCCTCAAAGCGTGTGAAAGGGAAGTTTATATGTATGTTTGTGTGTGTACGATGACTTAGTTATGAATAATTTAAGAATTAAGTAATATATCTAATAGTGGAAGTAATTGAAATTTTATCATAATTTAAGGTTTGATATAGTCATTTAAAAAAGTAATAAACGTAAGAGACGGGCAGTTTAATGTTTACCTTCTTTTTAAAGTTACATGAGATAGTGAGGCATATTTGAATTCTCTTATTTATTTCTAAATAAAACCATGGAAAGAGATTGGGAAAGAGGCATTAAAACTGATGTGACCACATTTGATAATATAAGATGTTAATTTCTCATCAGAAGATTCAGAACTAAAAGAAATACATTTTTTTTTCGTTTAATGTATTACTTGCTTTTGGAAAAAAAGTTCTACATTTAAGTGAGCCTACATATAATGTGAGGTGGAGAATTTTTTTTTTTTGATGATTAACCATCAGAATGATTATATAAATATGCAAAACATGCTGAAAAAACAGTACAGGAAAAGGAAAGAAGGAAAGAAACACAAGAGGCCAGCGCACAAGAAGGGCACCAAACCAAAAACAAAAAAGTAGCTAGAATGCTACACAAAGTCCTACACAAGAACCTCCAATCATACATCAGCACCAATCATCCCAACCGTAGGTAGCCCCACAAACATTTCGGCCCTACTGATGCCTTCTTTCGCCAGCCAATCTGCCTCCCCATTACCTGATCTGGGTATATGGACAAAAGATGCATGAATCCTCTCACCCAGGAATCTTGCCATCCTGACTAAGTGAATGTATCTCCAAGGGCAAGAAATCGGTCCTGTCATCCATGAGATTACAGTTGACAAGTCGCCTTCAAACACCACATGTGAGAAACTAACTCTAACGGCCTCCCTACATCCCATAAGGAGAGTCAATAATTCCGCCCTAGTGGAGTCCCCCTCTCCAACTGGGCCCGAAAAGGCATGTACAACCTGGCCAACATGATCTTTGAATATCCCCCCGATGCCCGATGCCCGATGCCCGATGCCCGATGCCCGAAGCCCCTGGATTGCCTGAAGATGCCCCATTGAAATTACCTTTCAGGAACCCAAAAGGCGGGGGGCACTGGGCCACCACTGACTGTACCGCAGGGGACATGAATGCAAAACCTGCCCAGCTCGTCATCAAGTCTGACATAGCTATCCCTCTGAATGCAGGAAAGACAATCATCCAAGAACAGACCAAAGATAGTATCGCGTCAATAATCGATCCTGTCGGTCTTCTCCTCTCCTCGAATATCCTCAAGTTCCTCTCTCCCCACAGTACCCACAGAGTCGCATGCCAGACTCCATGATACATCAACTTGCCCCTCATCCCCAAACCTGAGAAACGCCACTGCACTAGAAGATCACCGACACCCTCTGGCATAACCCATCCAATCCCCAGTCTAGCAGAAAAAAGATCTAAACCTCCGAAGCCACCATGCAATGTATAAACAGATGATCGATTGATTCTCCCTCCTTTCTGCACATAACACACATATGGGGCGACAATGCACAAGACAACCACCTCCGTTGCAAATGGTCACAGGTGTTGATCTTGTACAGGATTGCTGTCCAAAGAAAAGCCTTAACTCTAGGCGGGACGAAAGGCCTCCAAACACAACGATGGGGAAAGGAGGACTGTGAAGGCAAATGAGGCATGATGACCGAAAGAAAGATCGAACCGAAAAGGAGCCACTACTACAAGGAGACCAAATCCGTCGATCCCTAGTATTCGGACCAATAAAGATACCCTCTACCGCCTCGAATAATGACCCAAGCTCAAGCAACTCTAGCGGTGTCAAATCACGACGAAAATCGAGATTCCAACAAGGACCAGAATCGGACCAAGAAAGGACCTCAAACACAAATGCATCCCTACAAGAGATCACTTTAAAGAGATGAGGGAAACGAGCAGCAAAGATAGACTCCCCCACCACAAATCGTGCCAAAAACGAACCTGATTACCATCCCCAATACTAAACCGAACATGACTAAAAAAGGACGGAAGTAAAGAGGATATCCCTTTCCAGATACTGGTGTTGGAGCATCTAGCAGATGGGTCACTGTCCCAGCCATTACAATGTCCGCAATATTTGCTGTGGATGACTTTCCGCCACAATGCATCTCTTTCTCTACTGAATCTCCACAGCCATTTACCTAGAAGAGCTATGTTATGCCAAGTGATGTTCCCCAAGTTGAGACCACCCTCTCTCGACCTACACACCGACTCCCACCTAACAAGGTGGCGTTTCCCCTGACACCCCCCCTCCCAGAGGAAATCTCTCTGGAGTTTCTCCAACATCTTCACTACCCTAACTGGTGCTTTAAAGATAGAAAGATAGTAAACTGGAACATTTGCCAGAGATGTCCTAATCAGTGTAATCCTACCCCCAAGCGATAAATAACCTTTTTTCCACACCGCTAATCTCTTCTCCACCCTATTGATCATTGGCTCCCAAAAGCCAATAGCCTTTGGACTACCACCCAGTGGGAGGCCAAGGTATGTCAAAGGCCACCCGACACCCTAAAACCGTGGCGAATAGCTCCACCCTGTCCTACGATAGATTCACACCTGCTAAGCTGCTTTTCTCTAGGTTAACCTTAAGGCCTGACACCATCTCAAAACACCTAACAATGGACTTCATCCAATAAGTTTGGACTTCGTCCGGCTGTAAAAACAGAAGTGTCATTTGCGAATTGCAAATGTGAGATACTAACGCCTTCCCGACCTATCGAAAATCCCGAAATCAGACCCAATTCCTCCCCTTTTGCTAAGAATGTACGCTTCTGCCACCAAGGTGAAAAGGAATGGTGACAACGGATCACCTTGTCTCAAACCACGGGACAGGATCACTTGACCAAAGACCCCTCCATTCCATAGGAACGAGAATATCACGTTTTGGACACATCCCGCAATCCATTTCCTCCATCTAATTCCGAAACCTTTCCATTCCAAAACTTTATCTAGGAAGTGCCACTCCACCCGATCATATGCTTTTTCCATGTCAAGTTTCAAAACCAGGCCTTCTCTACCGTTTCTCTTCCAGTCATCCACCACCTCATTAGCTATAAGAGCACTATCTAGAATTTGACGACCGCCGATAAATGCGTTTTGATTTTGGGACACCAGATTATCAATCACCGCCTTTAATCGTGAAGATAATACCTTAACAATGATCTTATAAAGACTGGTGGTAAGGCTTATTGGCCTAAAGTCCTTTAGCTCCCTGGCTCCCTGTTTTTTTGGAATTAATGCAATGAAGGTAGCATTTGTCGATTTATTAATAACTCTGCCCTCATAGATTCCTGAAGCACACCCAACAAGTCATCTTTTACCACCTCTCAACACTCCTGGAAAAAAGCAATCGAAAAGCCATCAGGACCCGGGGCTTTATCTTTCCCTAGACCCCATACTGCGTTTCTAATTTCTTGAATCTCAAAAAGTCTCTCAACCCACCCTGACTGGTGTTTCGATAATTTATGGCCACCCATTCTAGATACATCAAAACAGTAATCTTGGTCAGAACCATACAAATCAGAATAGAAAACAGAAATCGCCTCCACAATACTATTGACATCCTCAACAAACACTCCACCAACCAGGAGACCCGCATGTGTATTTACCTTAGCATGTCCATTGGCTATTTTGTGGAAAAAACTAGTATTCTCATCACCTTCCTTGAGCCAAGTCGCCCTAGATTTCTGCCTCCAACTAATCTCCTCCTGTCTCAAGAGCACTTCCAATTGAGCTTTTGCCGACTTCCTAACCTCAAACTCCTCAAACGGAATAGCTCTCGATTGCTCCATCTGATCAATGCGGCTAATTATACTGGTGACATCCCGTTTCCTAATCTCAAATGCCGAAATACCCTCTTATTCTAGTCTTTAATTTTTTCTTTCAGAAATTTCAAGGATCTCATAAACTGAAACTCCTTCCAATCCGAGGGGAAACGCTCTACCTCACCCCACCACCCATGGACTTTGCCTCTAAAATCATCTGAATTCAGCCACATATTTTCGAATCTAAAAGGTGATGGACCCCTCCTCAGAAGTTCCGAAGAAACCAAAATAGGACAATGATCCGACGTGACCCTTTCGAGCGCAACTTGTGAAACCGCCGGATAATGATCGTCCCAACTACACGACACCAAACATCTAACCAATCGACTCCATGTGGCATTCTCCTGACAGTTCGACCATGTAAACCATCCACCATTCAACGGCTAATCTCTGAGGCTGAGATCATTAATCAGGTTAGAGAACTCTCTCATACTCCTATCGACTCTATGCCCTTTATTTCTCTCCTCCAAACTTCTAACCACGTTAAAATCACCAATCAAACACCATGGAGAATTCAGAATTAAAATTTAATGGATTCAGAAGCAGTGAACAACCACATTTTTTGTTAGATAACAAACATGCCTTTTGACATCTTATAAGAAAAAGTGAAATACCGAAGTTACTCTCAAGCGAAATCCTTGAATTGGGCACTGGTGCGCGGCCCCTCATGGGCAAATCTCATTACGACGATTTGAAGTGTTTACTTTGCTGTGCACAGAATCTAGAGTTGCACTTTGCACATATTCTAGGATCTTAATCGCAGATATGTGTAGTTTTACAGAAGTTCATGGCCATGTATTATTGTAATGTATACTGTCTTTATTCCTTATCCAAAAAAAAGTAATGTATAATGCCTTTACAAAGAAAGAACATAGTAAAGTTGTCAGTTAAGTTAAAAAAAATAAAATAAATAAAAACGTCTTGGATTTACCAATGAGCATTTCATTTTGATATGCTCTTTAGAATAGTATGTTGAAAGCTCATATTTTGTCTGCACTAGATGATTTTGTTCAGTACATGTTACTTTTGTGGCACTGATGAGTTAACTGATTGCTTAGGTAGTTTTGAATGATGTGTTTTTGTTGTTGATTCCAGGTGACTGCTGATGGAGACAAAAAAGATGGGTCTACAGTTCACTATGATCAAATATGCAATGCACGGTTACCAAAAGGGCTTGATCCTCATTCTGTACCGTCCGATGAACTTGCAGCCTCACTGGGGTAATTTATCTGCCTTTGATATAGGTTAACTGTGTTTGTGGAAAAGAGATTTCCGGCATGTTTCTTGGAAAATCTTTTAAGATTTCATAATCCCCCAGCAGAGACATCATCTCTTCATTTGTTAAATAGTTCTTATCTAGATTTGGTCAGTATCAAAATCTTTTGCACTTATATGCTGAAGATGATAATTTATCTGCCTTTGATCTAGGTTAACTGTGTTTGTGGAAAAGAGATTTCCAACATATTTCCTGGAAAATCTTTTAAGATTTTATAATCCCCCAGCAGAGACATCATCTCTTCATTTGTTAAATATTTCTTTTCTAGATTTGGTCGGTATCAAAATCTTTTGCACTTGTAATGCTGAAGATGATAGCTATTTTGTTATCTCTTTTGCATTTCTTCTTAGTTTGTTATCTCTTTTGCATTTATTGTGTATCCAATTGTTTTTGTTCTCACTCTCAATAAAATCCTGCATTATTCATAAAAAAGGATAATGCCTAGTTTGAGGCTCACTAAGCTGTATTAGGATAGATTTGCACCATTTGCTGAAGAAACCTTTTCATTCACGTCATGTAGTCTTGGGGGATTGTCCCTAGGACCTGGGATTGATTGCCACTTCACAAGTGTGTGTGTGTGTTGCGGTGTGCGTGTGTTTTGTATTTGTATTTCCTTAGCAGCCTATGCACACCTAGGCTAGAAAGTAGGACATATAAGAAGGCAATTCTACTCGAGGAATTTTTCTAGGACAATTGCATGTATTTTGGGAGGGTTTGCATATTTAAATATCATGCTCCATGTGTAACAACTAACAAGTTATAAGTTACGCAGATTTTCCCTTTTAAATGGAGTTCTACGATCAGTACACATGTTTTTCTCTTCAGACATTTCTATGATCCCCAACTGCATTTTTTTTTGTGACATTTGAATAGTCAGTGTTAACTAGTTGGTTTATATTTAGGTATGATATTCTTTAAAGGCTTTATGAGTTCTTTAATTAATACTAATTACTTAACATTGAACGCAGATGCATGGTGCAACTTTTAAACCTTGTTGTCCAGAATTTGGGTGCTCCTGCACTTCATAACTCAGGCTTTGCGGTAAGCTTTAATGCACCTTCTGTATGTAGGACTTGACTGTTACTTTAAAAGCTAACCAGTGATGTTTTTTATGATCCATTGGAAGATTTGTTTTTATCTTTGTTCATGCTAATACCTTAACAATATTTAGGCTGTAATAATGGCTTCAGGGTTCATGTTCACGTATATGGCAACGAGATTCATATTGGGATGCCCGTCCATCTTCTCGAAGGTCTTTTTGGTTATAAATTCAATCTTATCTGACTGATTTTAGGTTTATCAACTCTCTAAAGTCATTTAAATATGTCATGCAGCAATGAATATCCCCTTTTTATACCTCGTCAAACTAGTTGCTCCACAAGTGGAGAAAATTCATGGTCTGACATTGCTTCAATGGAGTCTGAAAAGAAACCCCGATTAGAATCTGCTGGAAGCTGTAGCTTCAATTATGCTTCCGCTTCTCCACATTCAGTTGAAACTCACAGGGACCTGCAGAAAGGGATATCACTTCTCAAGAAAAGTGTCGCATGCATAACAGCATATTGTTACAATTCTTTATGCTTAGATGTTCCTTCTGAGGCATCCACTTTTGAAGCATTTGCAAGGTTGTTGGCCACACTGTCTTCTTCCAAGGAAGTTAGATCTGTTTTTTCATGGAAGAACACGTGCTCAAGGTACATATTTCCTCCTTTACCCCCCTCAGAAGTTAAATTAATGTTCCGCATGCATGGGGAACATTAAGTCTGACATAAACTAGTTAGAAAAATGAGTTCCCAGTAATAGTATAATTACATCAAGGGTGAATCATAAGTCATTATCTTTTTGCTTCAATTGTCAATGAATTGACAACACATATTCAAGAGGAGGTGCCTTGGTGTATGTTATTCCCAGATGATGTGGTTTTAGTGGACCAAACCAAAAAGGAAGTACATGCAAAACTAGAATCATAGAGAGTTTACCTTGGAATCAAAACGTTTTAGTCGAGTTTAGATTTAGTATATGGAACGTAACCTTAGCACAAACAATAGTAGAGGTGAACTAGCCTTTTAAAATCTACTGGCCAATATGATCAGATTGGACTGGCCGGCACAATCCGATTCTGGTATGTACTGGCCAATCTAAAGATTTTTTTGTTACTCTTATCTTTATACCAGACTAGTCCTCATACGAACTGGTACCAGCCGGTCCATGAAACCATGTCTCAAGGCGTTCCCTTTACATGTAGTACCTGCAAAGGGGCATGTGCAATGCACTTGTGCAGAAAAGTATCATCATTTCTTATGTACATGCAGTTAGAGGGTCTATCATTGTTTCAATAACGTGGACCTTAGATTGACACCAATCTTTACTTCAACTATATTGAATCAGTTTCGAATCCAATGTTCTCAAACAATAAAGTGTGATGTGGAGCATTTTACTTGACTAAAGCACGGGTCATAAGCCTCTAGGCATGAGGCTTAAGGTTCATTAGCATGCATGTTTTGAATAAAGTAGAAATTTAAAATACAATACAAATCTTCTTAAACAAGAAAAGTGTAAAATAGAAAAAAAAGAAAAAAGAAAAAAGGGTACAAGTAAGCTAAGAAATACATTTTCATATTAGAAAAAAATTAAAAGTTGGCATTCCATGTAGGCCTGTAAATGGATCGGATTCGAAGTGGATTTTGGTGAATCCAAATTCGATTTGTTAAGAATTTGAATAGATCGTAATTCGAATTCAAATCCAACAGATCTTCATAAATCCTATTCGAATTCGATTATGATCTGATATCCGAATCCGAAATCTGATTCGATCAGAATATCAAGTGTATGCAAAATCCAAACCTGAAACTGTTTTTTTTTTTTTGGTAAATTGTTTATCTGCATCCCCGACAACTGTTCCAAATAATTGTTTATCTGCATCCCTGACAACTGTTCCGAATAACAGTAAAGAACCAGTACATGATGCATTGCTGCTCACTCAGTTAAATTTTCTTGCTTGCTCGTGATTAAAAAAAAAGGAAGAAGAAGAAGAAGAAGAAGAAGAAGAGAGGGAGGGAGGGAGGGAGGAAAGGAGGGAATTTCCAGATTCGTTTAGACTTAACCACAGTCTGCAAGTGAACTTAAAACAAAATAAAACATAAGAAGAGATAATGATGTACCTGTGGCTGTGAGTTCTGACTTCTGAGATGTGCCGGATCCTTTGGGGTTTTGCCTAGAAAAGATTAGAATAGAGAGAAGAAAAGAAAAGATAGGGTTTTTGACTGAGAGAAAAAACAAGACTAAGAGAAAGAGAGAAAGAAGAGGGACCGATACATTGGTTTTGATTTAAAAAAATATAATATTAATTATTGGTTTAGTATTAAATGACAATTTAGATTTAGGTTTCTAATATATATTGTTGGAATGTGTTCCACATCACTTGGCTTTACCCCGTCTGTGTTGGTTATAAGGTGCCAGTTCCCCTCTCTAATACCTGGGTTTTAAGAAGTTGAATGGGCTGGGCTTTTCAACTTGGTATCAGAGCTTGGTTGGGTTTGTTGTCCGGTGCTGTCCGACTGTTATGGTCCAGGGGGTGTGTTGGAATGTGTCCCACATCTCCTGGCTTTGCCCCGTCAGTGCTGGTTATAAGATGCCAGTTCCCCTCTCCTTAATACCTGGGTTTTAAGGAGTTGAATGGGCTGGGCTTTTCAACTTGGTATTAGAGCTTTGTTTCGTTCTTGGTCCCATGCCGCTGTGTTCAGCTTAAGTGGGTGTGTTGGATGTATGGCTTTGTCTCACATTGGTAAGAAGAACAAGCTATGTGCGGTATTTAAGTGCCGTGGTAAACCTCCCCTCTTGAGTGCTCTTTTGGGAGGAGTTAGGCCCGTTGGGCTTCTATGGTATCAGAGCTTTGTTTTGTTCTTGACCCCGTTGGGTTTACCACAGCACTTAAATACTGCACATAGCTTGTTCGTCTTACCGATGTGGGACAAAGCCACACATTCAACACTACTCCTTAAGCCGAACACAGCGGCACAGGCCCAAGAATGAAACAAAGCTCTGATACCATGTAGAGGCCCAATGGGCCTAACTCCTCCCAAAAGAGCTCTCAAGAGGGGAGGTTTACCACGGCACTTAAATACCGCACATAGCTTGCTCGTCTTACCGATGGGGGACAAAGCCACACATCCAACATATATATATGGATATATTATTATATAATCGAATCAGATTTTTCGGATCGGAAACGTCTTACCGAATCCGACCTAATCAGATCAGATCCAGATCATAGTCCTCCGATCCATTGATAGGCCTAAATTTCCATGAACCCTATTAAGTTTAAAGATTCTAATCATCAGATAAGGTTTACAAACTTCAAGATTATGTGTTTATAGTAGAAAAATAAACATGAGGCAAGAAGTTGTTGCAATTACTGTTTACATTTATTGCTCATATAGGTATTGATAACCTTAAGTTAGCTGTCATTGCTGTCATTGGTCTCAAAAAGTTAGCCATCATGAATCTCAAGTTCCAGTTTGTAACGAGTCATAGAAAAAATCATGTAAACTAGTGACATCAAATCTGTTCAACATCTATAAGAGATCTTTTAATGTTAGATAGATCCTCAAGATGGGTTAAATTACAAAAAGTGTTAAACTTTATGTATGAAGTATAAGTTCAAAACTTATAGGTGAATGATTACTGTCTCCTTTTTTTTTTTTTTTGTCGAAGGTCCTTTAGTTCCTATGAGGTATAAGCCTCAGCATGTCAGCCTAAAGCCATGAGGTGTGATTTTATATGAGCCTTACACTTTTAAGGCTTAAGCATCATGGGATTTGAGCATCACGGATAGACCTCAAGGCACTTGTTTTGAACACCAATGAAAACACTTCCTATCTATGTGAATATGTTCAACCATTAAATTCGGCACTTCCATCTTATTACCAGTGTATTTGATAGGCTCTCAAGCTCTTTTTAAGGTCCAAGCTTTTACGAAGAAAAAGTGTTGGCTTTTTTTTATGTAAAATATGTGGGCTGATGTCGTTCTTCATCACTGCATCCCCCCTTAATTTTGTCCACAAATCTACAGATGATTTAAAGTCCCAAAATAAGTGTGTTACAATACATGCTATACTCTTGTAAAAATGTCTCCCATTATGAGTCATTTGGGAGCCATGCACAGTTTCCAACTTGAGGAAATTTAATATGAGTGACTATTCCATTTATTTTGCAGATCTTGTAAGCAAGTTCAACAGTTGAACAAATCTGTATGGAATGTGAATTCAGCCATTTCATCAAGCAGTTTATTGGAGAGTGCACATGCACCATCTATAATGGTATTAACTACTGACCTTGGTTATGTACTCAGCCTTACCTTTTCTTGCATATGCTTTGAACCAGTTAAATGCCAAAAATACTTTGAACTCCCTGTCATTATGATTTCCATTGTAGATTGCATTTTTCCTGTTCTTAAAAACAAGCTAGCATCTTTTCTTTCTTTCCTCAGCTGCACAAAATAGCTAATGACATGCTTGCTGATAAATAAATTTGAATTGCCAAGAAATTTAGGAGAATTCTGCCTGTGTTTATCTACTTCTACTTCTTCTTTTTTTTCCAAGAGATATTTGTCAAAAGGGAAGAAAGGAAATGGATGTTTATTTCTGCAAAATTTGCATGGTTTGATAACTTTCACTTGGTGTATACTTTGTCATTTGTGCTTATTTGAGTTAGCTTATAGCTGCTTACATTGATATATACTTCATGTTCACCTTTCTTTCCATATCTTGCTTGCATGCGTGAAAAAAGGATTCTTGTGAAACCTTTGGGATCCATTTCTTTTGGTAATTCAGCGTTTATATACTTGCCTATATCTCACCTGTTTCTTGTCATTTGTGCTTATTTGAGCGAGCTTATAGCTGCTTACATTGATTACACATCGTGTTCACCTTTTTGCCCATATCTTGCTTACATGCCTGTAAAGAGGATTCTCGTAAAACCTTTGGGATCAATTTCTTTCA